>RJWM01019894.1:0-38125 GCA_004363535.1 Dasyprocta punctata | reverse complement strand
GCTTCAGCATCATAGAAAAATGCACTCCTCTAGGTGGAGATTTAAGATGCTAACATGATACAGCAGTTATAGAAGGATGAAAAGCTACTGTGCACGTGTTACCTTTCCCTCCCTCTGCATGCAATGATGAAGACAGAGGGCTGAAACTGTTTGATAAAAAAAATAGAAGACGTGGACACTATTTACCCTCGGCAAGCATGGGGGAATCTTCTTCCCAGTGCTTTCATGTGGCCTCCTCTTGTATTCCAGTAGGAGAATAAATCTTTTACTCCTGCATGTTTCTGTTTATTCTTCTACTGGAGGATGTATGGAGATCTCTAACAGTACTCCATAAATTGCCTCTTTTGAAAGTATCTCTAAACTCTAAACCTTCAAGTATCACCTCACACACAGATGCATATGGTAAATACACAACTGTGTGCATACACATGCAGCTTATTGCCTGCTTTCATCTCTAGAATGTCAGCTCCATGGAAGCAAAGACCCAATTCATTCACAGTGACACCTCCAGTTCTTCTAAAGTGCATGCGGTACAGAGGAGACTGCGTGAATCAATGAGCAGGCAAGTGATTAGATGATGAGAGTTCCAACAGGGACTTAGGTTTTGGTTTTCATTTCTGCAGTGTGTGTTTTTTTTTTTTTTTTTTTTTTTTTTTTTTTTTTTTTTTTTTTTTTTTTTTTTTTTTTTTTTTTTTTTTTTTTTTTTTTTTTTTTTTTTTTTTTTTTTTTGCGGCACCAGGGATTGAACTCACAACCTCGCGCCTGCCAGGCCAGGCGCTTAAGCCACTGAGCCAAACTCCCAGCCCTAGTCTTTTTGAGGCAGGGTCACACTATGTAGCTCAGGTCGGCCTTGCGCTTGTGTTGTAGCGCAAGCCAGCCTCGAACTCACAACGCTCCACCTACCTCAGCCTCCCGAGTGCTGGGATTAAAGGCGTGCGCCACCACGCCCGGCTGCAGTGTGTATTTTTAATTTGGATTTAGTGACAATCCAAGCTTCCACATTTGTTAACTGTTCTTATTCACCAAGGATTTACTAATTCTGAGGAAAATTAAATTAATTGGCTGGAGCTATAAGACTACACCTCTGAGTTGTTGGAAGATTCATGGCAAGGAATATTTCTTTTTTTTTTTATTAGAAGTATGATAATCTAAATCCTTAAAGGCATCATTAACATGGTTTCCAAATAGATTTGCAATTCTTCAATTATCTTTGCTTCTTCAATTTTGTGCTTACAGTTGAGCAAATCCAAACCTTTCAGACCTCAGTTCCTTTAATTATTTACTGAGATGTTGGACTATATCATCCACATGAGGGCAAAAATTTTTCAGATTATGTCCTACAGCTATCCATGTACTCTGAATGAATTCTCCTGAGATGTTCAATAACATGAGTAGGTTCTAAAAGTATATTACTGTGCAGTGATGGTTTCACTATCTCAAAGAAATGTCAATGTTAATATTGTTGGCTGACATGTTATATGAAAAATGATAGATCCACTTGAAAAACTATTTGAATTCAATGTATTTGCAATATTCCTTTTTTGTGGTTGTTTACCCCTGAATTAGGAAGCACTGCAGTCTAGAATCCAGAAGTAATTTTTAATATGCACAGTGTCTTCCTTACTAATTATGCAAAGAGGAAGATGAAGATTCTTAGAATTAAACTGACATTCTTTGACAATAACTTGACCTTAGCACAGTAGTAAACTATGTTTCTTCCAATGCACAGGATAGGATAGATAAACAGGCAATATTTATTTCAATTTCATAAATTCTATTGCTTCTAGAGTCTCTAATTTGTTCTTTACAGAATTTGTATTCTAACTAGGTACAGTTCCATAACAATGATGAGGAAGTATAAGCCATACCTTGTCATGCACACCAAGTCAGAATAGCCCACACTAAGGAAGATGCCCCAACAAAGAACTTAGTTACTTAGGAATTTCTGCTCAGGACCTGTGAGGCAGAAATGAATACTCTCAATGATAAGTACTAAATGATTGGAAATGGAAATGGTTTCTGAAATCTGTGGTTTTGAGCACTGACAGGTATTGTGTGGCTACATCTTGGTGAGGAAAGGAAAATACCCTGTTCTCACAGAGTCAGACTGCGACAAGTGTTACCCTCCAGTTTCAATTTTATTTTTAATTCTTCTTTGCTCACCCACCACCAGTGGTTTCAGAACTCCACTCCTACTATCTTACTTTGCCACAAGATTGATAGCCTTGACATCTATCATGACATCTCTTTCTTCCCCAAAAGCAATCTTGAGAAGGAAGAACAATATTGAAAGGATGATACTCCTTTTTTAAAAAACTATAGTACAGATATTGTTAAACTGCCCAAACTGCTAAAAGAAATTTACACATTCAGTGCAGTGCTTATTAAAGTACTGATCGCATTCTTCACAGGACAAGAAAAATATTCTAACATGTGTTTCAATCCACAAAAACCAAAGAGCCAAAGTCATTTTTAGCTAAAAGAACAAAGCGAGAGCATTATAATATGGGACTTTGCAATATAACACAAAATTGTATTAAATCAGAATGGAATCAGCATAAAAAGTCATATAGATCAATGGAAGATAAGAGGTTATATTAAACATTCACATCTAAAACAAACTAATTTTTGATAAAGGCCTTAAAAAGCACTGAAGAAAAGACTGCTTTCCATATATAGTCCTGGGATACTTGGGTATCCACATGAGGAAGAATTAAACTATATCCTTATCTCTTACCAGTTACAAAATTCAACTGTACATTAATAAAAAACTTAAATGTAAGATCCCAATGAAATTGATACAAGAAATACAGAAATACTTCAAGACACTGAAATAGGCAAGGAAGCTTCAAAAATACAGGCAGCAAAAACAAAAGCATACAAAATTATATCACAGTAAAAAAAATCTGCATGGCACAGGGAATGATCAATAGAGTGAAGAGACAAGGTACTTTCTGACATGAGTTTCATGTTTACACTATGTAAGGATCTCACATACCTCAAAGGCAAAAATCAGCCTCTAATTGTGCTAAACTAGACCCCTAGTTATAACCACTTAGAAGACTGAGATGGAAGGATCACTTGAGCCCAGGAGATTATGACTAGCCTGAAAGAAAGAAAGAAAGAAAGAAAGAAAGAAAGAAAGAAAGAAAGAAAGAAAGAAAGAACAAACATGGACAGCATACCTTAATAGACATTTCTCAAAAGAAGATATACAGTAGTCAATGAGGATGTAGAAAAATGTTCAGCATCATTAACCATCAATGAGATTCTAATTAAAATCACTAGAATTTAGCACCTTCGTCGTAGAGAGGCTGTACGGACTCCATTTTTTCCCAGACACATACGGTTGACAGTGTCTTGGTAGAAATTACAGGCCTTGAAACATCCCCTCAAGATAAAAGTATGAGGTCCCGTCAGGACAAGAAGCAAACAAGTTATATAATCTAAGTATGCACAATATGAGTTTATTTGTTCTTTATCTCAATAAAATCTGTTTGCTTACACTGGTCAAGCGGCAGCCATTTTGCTGACCCATGGTGTGTGCGCCCCTTCTTTTTCTCTTTGATTGCAGAACCCCTACACTTAGTCTAATAAACATGTCTTTTACCAAAAAGGCTAAAGGTAGTTGGTGTTAGCAAGAGTTTGGAGAAGAAGGCACAAGTTTTGTAGAAAACTGTATGAAGGTTACCAAAACATTAAGACTAGAACTTCTATCCAGTCACTCTACTACTGGGTATATAGCCAAAGTCAGTAAAATTGATCTTCTAAACAAACATCTGTACTCCCATACTCATTGTAGCACTATTCACAATAACCAAGAGAGGCAGACAATGCAAGGGTCCCTCGTAGTGATGAATGGATGAAGAAATGCGATCCAGATACACAATGAATTACTATTCAGGCGTAAAATGAAAGAAATCCTGCAGCATCATAGGTAACACTGTAGACATCATTATTTTAAATGGAATATGCCAGGCACAGAGACAAAACTAGATCTCATAGATGTTGAAAGCAAAATAATGGTAACCAAAGGCTGAGGAAATTCATGGGGAGAGAGGGATACATGGGTATGAATTTAGAGTTAGATAGGAGTAAGATACTGCAGTGTGTTGTTGCCCAATAGATAAATATAATGCACTTTATATTCCAAGAAGCCAAAAGAAATGATTTTGCAAGTTTCATCCTAAAGAAATCATAAATGTTTGAAGAAATAACTGGTGTGATTTAAACATCACACAATATTTGCATGCATGAAAACACCACATACTGTCCCTTAAATAGGTGAATTATGATGCTTTTATGCATCAATTAAAATATTTAATTTAACAGTAAGTATACTATGTAGTACAATCTGCTTGAAAAATGCTGAATTATTGACCTAATACCAAAAGTCTGTTATACAACTGAACAAGTATGGAAACAGTGAATCAGTAAAAACCTTCCATTCTTGACAGTCATGAAGAGGCCACGCACGCGCATGCACACACACAAACGCAGAAGCAGTCAAAGGTGAAAGATTAAGTCTGTCTAAACCAACCTAGAATCATGAATAAGTGGTTAAATTTCATAATATTAATCGTACGCCCCATACTCTATGTTTTCATAAGAAACTGATAAAACTGTCAGGAGTAGAGTAACAATTACGACCAATCTTCAGACACACAAGTGTCATCTGCATAAGAATGGGGATCTAATCCATGTCTTCACTGAAAGAAAGCCTGTAAATTTTGAATAATAATGAAAAAGGTGCTATGAAAGAAAAAGAATTAAAACCAGCAAGAAGCAGACTGCACAGGATCAGATAAATCTGATTAAAATCCAATAAATGTAATTTCTATTAAGGATGAAAATATAATATTCAGATTTTCTGGATAAAAAGTAAGGAAGCTTATTTTTTCTTCCACTAGTTCTCCATTGTTATTAATTTAAATTAATTCTGAAAGTCACATTTGTAAACAGTGTTGCCTCTCCTTACCCTTTGGATCCATGAATCACCTCATTCATATTAAGGATGGGAACATACATGGCATTAAATCAGTAATGCAAAGATTTATGTGAATTACTGATTTGTTATGATTTTTAAATTTTATTATTTATTCATTTATTTATTTTTAGATACAGTGTCTCACTATGTAATTCAGGCTGGCCTTCAACTTGTTATGTAGTCCAGGGTCACTCACAGTGACCCTCCTGCCTCAGCCTCGTGAGTGCTAGGATTATAGGCCTGAGGCACCACACCTGACTCTCATTATGATTTTCAAAATAAAAATAAAATAAAATCCAACTGACTTTATTTTTACTGGGAGAAAAAAGACACAAGAAAGCATAGTGTTTTGAGTGTTTCACTAACTGAATGATGAAAGTCCATTAACAAATTGTGATTTCAGAATGAGATTCTAAGTTATTTCCGTAACTTTTCACATTTTTTTTTTCATCGAAAATATTCTCTTTGAGCTCTTGACCTACTACTTAAGATTCATCTTCCAAATCCTTACTTCTATTAGAGCAGTAATACTGTATTTCAGTTATCTGTTTACTTATTGGGATCGTTTGTATCAGTGTCTACAGATTTTATACCCTCATGACAAGTTGCCTTAGTATACCCTCCATACTTAATGCCTCAAAATTTTCATTGTGAAAAATTAACACACAGCAAAATATACCTATACAGAAGACATAAAATGGCCAAAGTTTACAATTCAAATATTTTAATAAAATGCAAGAAAAAAATAAATTATTATACAAGTGTCTCAGAGTAATTTACTTATCACTCATGTTAGATAAACTTTCTTCCTAGAAAAAAGTCTAATTAATGAATATCTGATAATGGTCTCTTATAAATAATTTAAAGGTCATATTCATTTATCATCAACCATTCAATTCTACTTCCATCTGAAAGAGGTTTACAGTATTAAATTAACACACACAGATCACAATAACAAAGGACTATGTGGGCTAAAATAAAGGTTAGTAACATGAGAAAATAAGAGTGGGTGATTGCCTACTTGGGATTTTGGAAAAGGTGTCATGAATGTCATGCTGAAGTTGAAACCTGAAAACTTAGAACACATGAACTGAGAGTAGAAATTCAGGATGATGTTCTAGGCAACAGGAAAAGAAACTAAATAACACACTGTATACAGGAAAACTGTGCAATTTCCAAAATGTCTAAGGTGTGGTTTAAATAGTGGTAGATAAAAAAAGGTCATGTGTGATAGGCTAAAACCTTTTTTACCTGAAGCTAAGGAAATTCTTTGAGGATATAAAAGGGCATGTGAGTTAAGCATGTGTGTGCTAATATTTTGATCATCCAACCATGAAATGCAGGATAGATTCAGACAATAAAAATAGTATGTTTAGAGAGAACTAAATATCAAACCATAACTTTTCCCTAATTTATAAATGTTTGAAAATGTACTTCTTCATTTCTTTTTTATTTCTTAAATAAAAATTGTATATATTCATCCAGTACCTTATGTTGTTTTAAAATGTCTATTTAGTTTTAAATGAAGGGGAACATGAATTTATTCATTTATCCACTTATCCAGTCGTTCATTCAAGCAGTCTTACGTATTAAGAGCTATGATTCACTTGGCCATTTGAGCATTTGTAACTGAGAAGCCTTTGACCAGGGCCTGCCTGCACAACTTCACATCAGAAGGACAGAGACAAATGGGCAAAACTCAACTACTGCTAACTGTGTAATCAGGACAATGTTACAAAGGAAATGTGTGGATCGCCCCAAGATATATATTTGGGAAACCAACTATAGACTGAGAAGTCAGATTAAGAAGCACTCTTCCTTAACATTAGAAGCTCATTAATACAAGACAATTTGAGGCGTGGTAAATAGAGACAAATCAAGTAAAAATCTGGGTTAAAGAATACTTTTTTAAATAAATAAAAATTTCATTTCAAATAGAGCAAACATAACATGAAGGGCTAATATGTTCTTATAATCCATATGACAATGGTTCTATAAAATTACTATGGACAGACTGCAACCCTACCAATGGAAATGGTGCTGCAAGTGCTTTTGAAGCATCTCAAAGCAGTTTGTTTTTAGGTAGTTTTATTACCTTTTGGTTCACACTAATAGACTGAGAGAATTTTTGGTGATAAGAAGTAAATGTAATACCTAACCATTTCCCAAAAAATGTTGTTTCTTTAGAAACTTTTTCCTGCTTAACAAGTAGAATATCCCACTGAAGTGGCATTCAAGACCCTCTTAGAGGAAAATAAGACAAAAGATAAACCAAATTTTATGGACTAGGAGATTACTTCAGAGAACTGAGTCAGTCAATTTTTTGGGCACGAGAAACAATATATATATGGGAGAATCTATCCCTCTATACAAATAATAATACTTTGAAAATTATTATTAAATTCAAGGAACAAAATAAACTATTCAGTTGAATACCATGAATGAAGAAACCTTGTGAAGTTAGTATTTTACTCATTTCTATTTCTGGAGAATGGCACATAGGGTGGCATTATTATAACCATCTGAGAAAATTTTCTGAACAATTTTAAAAAACCAGAAAGCAAGGAAGTTTTAGCATAAGATTACCATTCAAAGCAGTACAGAAACAATGTATCGGTCATGAATTACCTGGACATTGGATAGGAAAAAAAATAAATTGATCTATGCTGAAATGAGCTAGATAACACTTAGAAAATTTGGCCACCATAAAAAATTTAAAATATTTCACAAATGAAGCTGCAGGAGACGATTTCGTCACCCTGATAGGCTGACAGTCAAATTAGCTTCATTAAATCTCTCAAGTATTTAAATTATAAAAATAAAAATCTAGTACTTATGTAAGAGTGAGTAGTGAAACTAAAATTTCAAAACCAGACAGTACATGCTTAAATGTCCACAGCTGATCCACCTGGTTATTGAGATGGGGTGGGAATGACAGAACATGCATACTCCAGGGAAAGTCACCATTACTCCAAGTGTTCAGATATATCTGGATCTGACCCAGGTTTTGCCAAACTTGCAATTTTTCAAGAGAACCAAGGAATCCTGATGTTCTTGTGAAACATTTAATTTTTAAAATGTTGACAGTCATTTGAGTGATAACAGCCAAACATTATATATGAGTACTTCTGGTCTATAAACCTTTGGTTTTACTCTTTAATCCACAAACGCATTTCAATGTAAAACAAAAAGTAAATTCCAATGAAATGAGACACAAAACAAATTTGAACTGATATTTCAGTTATTGTGCCTATTTTAGTATGACTAAATCGACAACAGAAAATTTTAAATGACTTACAAAATACAAATCAGTCACTAATTTATTCACCTTTTTCTCCTCACTGCTCCTGTATATAAATTAAATGTTTACTTTGAGGGCCCATAATTTTAGAATCACATGAAGTTGTAAATATTGTACAGCATTTATACAGTCTTCATCCACTTCCCCGGAACATACAGTACATTTACATACTGTACATTTACATCTTACACAAATAGTACATTTTTCAAAGTATTTGCATTACTATTAACTGATCTCTAGAATTCGTTTGAATTTTGCTCCTTTTGTATATTTTAATAGATGTCCTTTTCTGTTCTAGCACCCAGTTTGAGATTCATGTCTCTTTATTCTCTTCCCCCAGTGCCACTTTAAATTAATATTTTTCAATTGTTACTTTGTTTTTGTACATTAGCTCAGTATGAAAAACCAATGTCTCCAGCACAATCAGTGCTGAAAGAAAGGCAAATGAGTTTCTAAGCTGGCAATGCTTGCTGCCAGTTCCAGAAAAAAGTGAAGTTACAAAGATAGCAGTTACCCTACCAGCTCTTGGTTACACCTGTTGCATCACTGAGTGCTGAATAAGCATTTCGCTGGCAAAATTCTTACAGATTTCTCTTCAAAGCTATACAGTTAATGACTTATAGATGTCGTAAGATATTATAAACTAGACACTCAACAAAAATTGATTTTAGAAATCAATACATAAAACCATCACTGATCTCTTCAAAATGCTACAGGATCTCTTTCCCAGGGAAATTTTTACAATAACATAGATAGCTTATTCTCTGCACAAAATGCTTAAGCTGCAGAACATGGAAGCCTTATTCTTAGTGTTATGATTTATCACTAGCCCATTAAATAAACTGATGCATGTGAGAAAAAAAATAGTGAACTACTTTTGCTTATTCTGTGCCTCTCAGTAAACTAACAACACCCCATGTCATTGTATTTATTCACAGATCTCAAATCCCACCCCACCTCCCATGAAGACTAACCTAATGGAGTACCATTTTTTTCCTCTTAATTTCTTTGAGTTTTAATCGTTTCTGTTTCTTGTCTACCAAGAAATTTCATTAAAAGAGAATTATGGGACTAGGATAAACTTCACCTTCCATTACAGTGGGAAGCTAAAGTCAGTTCTTACAAAATTGTTTAGAAATGCAAGGAAGAAATAAAAATCTTGTTAATAAATGCTAAATAGTCTTCTTCCCAGGTTCTTCTCAATCAGTTATCTGATCTCTACTCATGTTTCAGGAGTTCGCTTAGCACCCCTCTGGGAAGCTGCTACTGCTTGGGTCTGATGTGTCCCCTTCGCGTGGTGAAGGCTCTTTCCCAAACCCTGCCACTGCTGGGAGGCAAAGGAACTGTGAAGAAGGGGGCTTAAGTGGAGGAAGACAGTCCTTGGTATTGAATCCCCTCCTTTTTCCTCTCTTCCTCTTCACTCTCAACAGAATTAGGTAGGGATGGCTTTGCTCTAATGTATGCTGCCCACCATGATATTCTTCCCTGTCAAAGGCCAAAAAGCAATGGAGCCAGCCAACCACTGACTGCATCTTTTGAAAGAGTTTAAATAAACCTTTACTCTTTTTAATATGATTGTCTCAGCTATTTTGTCACATCAATGAAAGGTGATGAACACAAAGTTTTCTCTAAAGACCCAATCCCAGACCAATCCCCATCTTTCCTCATCTCCCAACTTTATTTTTAAAGACAAAAGTCTTAGTATTGTAATCTTACACTCTTTTTGTTTTTTTATTCTTCAGTAAGGTGTGAGCTCTTTACATGTTTGTTGCATCTATTACTGGTTGGGCCTTGATTTTTCCTGGGAGGCTATTAGTAAGTGCAATAATAAATGCAGTCATGATTGAAACACCAAACAAGAAAACTAGAGACAAAACAAAGCAGATTAAAGGTCCTTGAAGATGAAGAAAAAGGGAAGGGTACAAGATACGGAGCTAGTGGTCTGTATATCTCTTAACTGTTGATACTGAAGAACTAATGTCAATCAAAAATAATATATAATAAATTATTTAAAGCTATGTCCTAAGACTTGACACTACAAAGGTGTTAGCATTTGAAGTGTATTTGTCTTCTTTCCTCGTTAAAATTTCTTCTGAATCATGTGGTTATGAGATTCAAAATTTCTCTATCTGAAGACAAACCTTAAGCTCCCAAAAAACACTTGAGCATGACATTGTCTTTTGTTGTTGATTGCTTTTTACTGTGTTAGTTTTTCCTCAATAGTTTTCTTTAATCTCTGTATCTAGTTAGCTGTAAAGTTCATCCCAAAAAATAGACTGGCACTCTCAGGGATCCTTTGAGGTTATATGATACATTTCTAATTTTTTTATCATCTCTGATAATAAAAAGTTCACATCTCTATATCCCAGGAAGACAGAGCATACATTCATAAAAAGACGGTCAGTGATGAAACCTTTCAGCTAAGAAACCATTCACAATAAATAACGTGTAGGGACTGAAATAAATGCCACTAATTATTTTAAAGGTTTTCCTCCTTTTTAAATGCTTAACTTTCTCTAACAATGAGAAAGATGTAACTTCATAAATTCCAAACACCATGACTGTGTCTTTTGTATGTCTGCTAATCCTTCAATGTCTAGTGTCCCATTGTAGAAACACCCATTACAATGGAATAATGAAATTTTTTCGCTTCAAATTATTGTTCCTTGAATTTTTCTTGGTTATAATATTAAATTTTTTAAAAAATCTAAAAATTACAATCTTTGGCATAAATGGGTTAATTCTGATTTCCAATAAATATTAACTGCTGATTACAGAAATTTAACTTTCTTTTTATCTAGGCAGGGTCTCACTATGTAGCCCAAGTTGGCCTCGAATTCACAGCCATTCTCCTGCCTCAGTCTCCCAAATGCTGGGATTACAGACGTGTGCCAACACACTGGCAGAAATTTAACTTTCAAACCAAATTGTCACTTAATAAAATATTGAGTTTGACTACTGTGTGGTGTTAGGGATGGAAGATATCACATCATTACATTTCTGTGTGTCTAAACTTCATCTTTTTAAGATCCTCCCCAGTGTACATATTAAAATAATTTTTACCTTGAACTGTGTAATTATTTTGAGACTCACTATGTCTATATAGGAATGATTCTGCTTTATTGCTAGTGTATTTGTTTACTTGTTTTTCTTTTCTTTTGCTGCCTTTTTTCTAAGGAAAATGAACATCTTTTTTTAATGTAAAGAAAGCTGGATCATTTATTAACTGGAGATATGTTGCTCTTGCCTTGTCTTCTACAATCTTCTTCTCTCAAGCAATTCCTAACCACAGACATATGCTGAAATGTTAAATGCATAGTGTAAATCAGACTTTCTTTCGCCACTGATGAAAGCAAGCACTAGTAACAATAATCCTATAGTAATGGTATACTACCTACCAGCCTTACATATGATAGAGCTTTGCCTATTTTGGAGTATTTAATACTTTAGAATAAAACATCAAAACATAACATCAGCAAGGAAACTTTACTTTCAAATACTATAGCCCAGATAGTGGAGTTTGAATGCAGGTTTAAATCCAAACTCCATTATCAAGTTGACCACTGAAGTGACTAAATCTCTGTTCCTTATTTCTTTCATTTGTAGAGGGAAGTATAGCACTTTCTAGAGTTATTGAGATCAAATAATATTTTTAAAGTTTTTCTATCATAGACTAAACACTGTGTATATGTTACTTACTATAGTTATTTTTCTTATTATTTGACTATTACAAAGAATGTAATTGAGGTTAGAACAATTGAACAACTCACCTGGTTAATTTGAACCCAGGGAGGCCACAAGCTAAAATTTTAGTTCTTATCTAGTGTCTTGGTTACTTTTCCCTCGTTGCTGAGACAAAACACCTGACACACAAACTAGGGAAAGAAAGGTTTATTTAGCTTACAGTCTTTGGAGGTTTCAGTCCACAATCAGCTGGCTCCAAGGCAGGGTGGCATGGCACAGGAACAACACTTCAAGGCAGCAGCCCGGCAAAAGCAGCCAGAGTAAAAGGGGGCAAGAGCAAGCTTCTCCTCCTCCTTTATATAGTACACCGGACACCCCCCCCCACCAGGGTGGGTGTAGCATCCACAAACCTCCTTGCCTTCCTTTGCACAGGATGAGGATGTTTACAAAGTAAGACCCCTGGCTCCCTCCTGAGTCTCTCAGTTAAACTTCTGACCTTCTCAAATTGTAACAATGACCAGGTAACTGTGCTCTACACCCCAGGATGTAGAGCTGCTGAGTTACTTAATTAAGCTGCTAAACTTCTCAAGTTGACACAATATATAAACCATAGCATCTAGTATGCTAAAAATATGCATTAGATTTTGTCAATTTTTTTAGTTTTTCAGGCCATATTAAGGTAGTCAGCACATTACTGAAAAGAACTTACAATTAAATCATTGTAAGTTTTATTTGCATACATGAATCTATATTAGTATAAATACCATTATACATCTACATAAGCACATTCATAATATCAAAACATTTTTAGATTTGAATATGTGAAAATATATCTTGTAAAGATGCCATCTACTCCAACACATATTTTTAATTCCCTGGAGCCTGAAGATCAAAGCCTTATAAATAAGTAATGCATAATCCTCTCCACAGTCTCTGTGCATTATTTTTATAGTGCATGTGCTGCATTTAATAAAATTTTAAAGATCATGTGGCCCCTAAAGGATGAATAGTTGACTACCTAATAAAGTGAAACAATGTCTTTATTAGAAAACATCTAGCACAGCCCAATAACTCAGGATATCATGAATTTCCCACAACATTTAGATCATTACCAAAAATAACACAGTAATAAAGTCACATTATTTAGTCCATGAATTAATTTGAACACTTAGTATTCTACCTGGTAATGCAACCCTTTTAATCACTGAAAAATATATACATAATGCCTTCCTTGGTGGAAAGCTGTACAATATATTTACCTCCTGCAGTAAACCAGAGCTAACTGTTTCAACCAATTTTCCTTGTGCACATGTAGATAACATAGAACAAAAACAACAATTACAAATCTTGAAAAAATTCTTTATGTGTCTTGTGTGAAACCACATCAGTGGTTTCACCAGTACCTGGAGATTAGCACAAACAAGGACCCTGTGGACGAGGGGATAATTTGAATACACTTTTAGACAGCAATGATACACAGTACCAGGGAGGAAGGAAACTAAAATGGTTGTTACCCATGAGTTTCCTGTAGTGTTATCCTCTGGAGATACAAATTGCTGGATAATTCCTTAAACATGGGTAAAGTAACTTAAGTGACCTCTAGCAAAAGGTAAGTGGATGTTGAGCAGAACTATCTAATATAGACTTAAAGATAATGGATGCAAAGAGGGACCATTAAATTACTTATTTTAGACTGTTACTCAGAAAGTATGCGTGAGACAAGTTTATGTGTATAAGCTTTTATTAATAATAGGGTCTCAGGGAGCAGAGAATCAGGTAGAAATAAAATAGACTTGAAATGCAGGGAAATCAATTCAAAAAGTCATCTTCCAGCTTGCTACCATTCTGTGTAACTTTTCTTAGATCTTACAGAAATTTCTGATAAATTAGTACAATGATTGTCAAAACTCCAGAAGACACTGGAGAAGTGGAGGATGCATTTATTCATTTATTCCCATTTCCTTATAAGTCAAAAATTGACTGAGGAAGCCTTGGCACCTTTGTGCTTTCTGTTAGCACCTGTGGAAAGGCCAAGCAAGGGTGCAGGGTTCTTGTGACAGGTGTTAGAGAGGGTAGGAGGCCAGAAGGAAGACGTGAAAAGACAGCCGAGATGAGGTGCACCTGCACGGAACTTAACTGGTCCCGAGGCAGTGAATCGAGCAAGAGACAAAGCCAAGAGGATCTGTAGAGCATACGAGAGGTTTTGGACACATTGCCTCCTTCATTACAATTTGAATATCAAGACAATTAACAAAAAAATTAGTTCTGTTGAATATTTTTGGAAAAGTAAATCATTTGGGACATGGTTTGTTTTAAAACTGAAAACAAATTTCTGGTTTGCAGCATTGCATTTTCTAATGGGAAAAAGAGAAGTTAAGTGTACTCTGGGTTTCTCTCCAAAATTTTCTCCTCACTGCCCCCTGCATTTTTCACATTTTCCTGCTAATCCTTATAATTGAGATGCCAGGAAAATCCCTGCTCTATTTTTGTCACAAATAACAGAGTTAGAGAGCAATGAGATGCCATCATTACCCTGATGACACTCAGCTGTGCCATTCATCTCCTCTGGACTCAGATGTTGCTGCGCTTCCGTGCGACTTTCAGCAGCCAAGTCTGGAGAAGAGATGAGCTGGCGCTCTTCCAGATCGTTAAAGACCGAGACCTGGCTGCTGTAGTTGAGAAACACCAAGGGACTTAAAGAGAGGAAGTTTGGGCTTTCTCAAATGAGGTGACTCACACAGAACAGTCTAGCAGCAGTCTATTTCTAGATCTCAGTCTGCCCAAGCATTTCCAGGCAGCACCTGTGGAAATGAATGTCTTTGGTCTTCTTGCACTTATCCTGCACCTTTCAAGCCTTATTCAAAGATTCCATGTTTGTCTCAGGAATAGCTTATGAGCAAGTGAATCTAACTTGCATGATGGTTATGTTGGCCCTGTGAAACCAAACACTTGGGAACCTTCAAAGAAAGAGAGATGTATATCTAAAATATTAATTACAGATGTAAAATCTCTATCAACTTTGTTAAGAAAGTAATTTTAAAGCAGAATGTATCAAGCAAACGAGATCTTACTGACTGTACCCTCCCCTCCACCTCCAGACTGTCTTGTGAAAAGCTATATTTAAAGACAGGTCCTCAGGATAGAAATCCTGATAATTGGTCTTGAGTGTTCCCCATGTAAGACCTCTGTTCTGATCTCCCCTGACAAGCAGCCAGATCATCACTGCTGAGGAGTCAGAGAAGCAAGTTCACTTCTGAAGGTATTTTTAAGTATTTAATAGATGAGAAATGAGCATAGTTTTAAGAACACACATAAGAAAGCACTTGTCAGTTTTTAAATTCTCAATTTTTACAGTGTCAAAGAAACATACTGTAGTCAGTTTTGGCACTAATGGTTTATTTTCCCATTAAAATTCATGGGAGCAATGAAACTTCAGTGACATCTTTCCCATCAAAATGAATCAAGTGACAATAGCATTTTACCATGTGGTTAAATTGCCATTATCTAAGATAAATGTCAGTTCTTTCAATGATTGCAGGCACTTCTTTTAGAGGTGATGATAATGTCTTTGCTACAAGTATGTGGCACAGAGAGGAAAAAATAACTTGATATAAGGGCAGTCATTTTGGAAACAAGAGGTAGTGTTACCTTTTTTTCTTTTTTTAACCTATAATAGGTACAGTTTCATCGTGATGACAGAAACAATGCCAAGTAAAATTCTTTTCATTAAATGATTTCACATTGTAAGGCAGAAATAACATAAGATACTTCAGAAAAGCTCTTGCTACCTCAGGAACCTCCTGTATTCGCAATGGTTCTCATTTTCCTGTGGGAAATTTCCACTGATTAGCTATCTAAGTCCATTCCCTATTTCAAAATTTTGTCATTCCCCATTTTAAAACAGTATGTACTGAAGCATAAGTAACTGATTTTCACTATTTTTGCAACCTTCATGGTAGTTAATATATATTTGCTGAAAGACCACACCTGAATCATAATCATATAGCTTCTTTTCATACCATCAGTCTTCTTTTTCCTTTTCTTTTATTTTTGTTTTGTTTTGTTTTTTGGTACTGGGGATTGAACTCACAACCTCATGCCTGCCAGGCAGGTGCTAACGCCACTGAACTAAATTCTCCACCAATCTCTTTTAAAAGATGTGTCTATTTGGGTAATTACGAAATGAAGAAGGTGGAAAAGATAAAATATCAAAGGAGCATTCAGAACTTGCTTTGTTTCCATGATCTAGAGAATTCTACATTATCTTATTATTTAGTATGGACAATTAAAAAGAGATATTCAAATCTAAAATACTGCAGAATAAATGCACTCTGCTTTTCTCTCTACCTCATAATACTGTATCAGGTCTTTTCCAACTCACATCCCAGCAGAAAAGAAGAATGCGGAAATATAATCCCACCTATTTTTTATAGCAGGAGTCTTGGATCTAAAACCATACATACATACAACAGATCTAGGAATCCTAACCTCTGATCCAGTAGTCTTTCCTTTAGTCTCACTATTAAAATTGTTCATCTTCAGCAGCAGCAGCAGCTCTTGCAAGCATGTTAGGGCAGCAGAATCCCGGCCCTGCTCAGCACCACTGAATCAGAAGTTTCCTCTATTGAGTTGCCAAGCAATTACATTGCCAGTCTTAAGCAGTATGCCCTCTGACAAAAAGCCTCTGTCACACAGAGGTGTCCATCAAGTAATTAACTTATTAATAATATTGACGGGGGGGCAGAGATTTAACTCAGCAGCGTGAACACCTGCACACCTGCCTGCCAAGTGCAAGATCACGAGTTTGATTCCTGGTACCACAAAAAAAAAAAAAAAAATTAATGGGAATCACCACATGTTACACCTACTCCATCTAGCTTTATCACCTGTAAGAAGGAATATTTTTAAACAGCAATTTTTTGCCAAGTGTTGTTTTTTTTTTTTAATTGGTTTTGTGGTGACATTTCTAGCTGTGTCATTGTTCAAATGATATGAAGAATGAAGGAGATTTTGTTTTTCCAAAATAGGTTCCATCTAGGCCTCCTTCATTCTGTTAGGTATGGCTTTGCTTTCTTGCCTTTGAAGCAGGAACTAACGAGAACAAATTTCTGCTGTAATACAGTAGTCAGAGTTTCAGTGTCCATGTAAGAACTGTATGCAATGAGTTTGCTATTTCTCCCTTATAAGCCAATAAACTGAGGCTTGTATGTAATCTGTCAATAATCACATAATTAGAGGGAACACTGGGGAATTAAACCTATGTATACTCTAATGTCAAACTCTATCCTCTTAACCAAAACACTATTCTAACTTCCTAAATTAAGATGAGTCAGTATAAAAATAAGTTTATGTGTGAGTATGTGTGAATGCATTTGCTATCTCGGGGTCAGAAAACCTGAAACAAAGCTGTTTTTATTACCAAAGATCCAATGGTCATTATTCACCCAAAACTGTAGATTTTGAAATATATTCCAGGACTCAACTTTTATTTCCTCTATCAATTATTAGTTCATACGTAAAACCCATCTTATTTTTCTATTAATTTTACAAGTATAATACTAAGTATTTCTATTAGTCCTCTGACTATAGTATTTTATGTTAGTATAGTTGAATGAATATAATCTCAGGCAAGAGATATTTTCAAACATGTGCTGATAGGTAAAAATTGAATGACTATAATGAACATATATGAAACGTTGATTTTATAACTTCAAAGACCACATATTTCAGTAATGCTAGAGGAAGGTCAATTTAGGATCCTACTTTTAATTTCAAATTTGGTATAAATTTTGAGATCCTAACAAAATATTGAATATTAATGTATCTCTTTGTCATTTCTATAAAATAGGGCTACTTGTATCTTGTTGATAACATTTATTGTAATATCAAAAGAATAAATGAGATTACATGTGAAGTGTTGCTATCCTTTAATAACAGGAAAAATATAGTTTTGAAACCATAAATATACTGAAAATTCAATTTATATATTAAGAAAAAGTACACTTTGGAAACATCAGAAACCTAATGTTAGCGACTTTGTATTTGCTATTCTCACCACTTCTACTAAAACTGCCTCTGCTTTGTACATATCTTCCACCCTTCACTGAAGACATTGCTTAAATGGCATCTTGGGGAGGAAGGATTTCCCTATTACATCCAAAATAATAGGCTGTCATTCTCTTAGTTTTTCTTCATATACCTATCCTGGAATTATTCTCTATTACTGCTCCTGTATTTGTTTATTGTACACATTTCCTGCCCTAGAATGCAAGTTCCATGAGAATGGAACATTGCTTGCTTTGTTAACCATTCTATCTGAAGCCAGAATAGTAACTGACAAATAGCAGACTCAGAGCAATTGTTCACTGAATAAACGAACAGATAAACTAAGTCAATGGAGAGCCATAAGCAAAGGATTATGAGTAACACTACTGCTACTGCTATGAGTACTATTACTAATCATTTCCATGCTAGGTTTTGCTATGTATCAGGCATTATATGTATTTTATAAAACCGCACACCAACCAATGGGAGTAAACATCATTATCTCTGTTTTTCAGGTAAGGAAATTCAGGTTAGGTACACTGAACTGTCACTGATTTCGACCTTGGCTATATTGGGGTTACCTGGTAGGCTTTTAAAAGTACGGGTAGACCATAGCCATCATCAAACAATGGTTTTACTCACTGAAACTACTCTGGTGCTTGACATGCATAATACACTCAATAAATAACTCTAAAATGAAGAATGTATGTAAAGCCATTGGAGGCAGTATTACAAGAGGAAATCAAGATTGTAAGAGTTCAAAAAAGTGGAAGCAAAAGAGAAACAGGGTAGATAGACACCTGTAAGGCTGTTTGTTGCTGCCCTGGTGATTATGCTCCCTGGCTGATTAATTTTATGTCTCATGTGACAAAGAACTCAGAGAATTCATTAATGTGGTAAATAATCTCCAAGATTAATTTGAATAGTGTTATTATTGATTGAAATGCTGCTCTTCAGAAAAAGAGGTATTATAATAGAAAGCTTCTGAAGATAAATTGCTGTGTGTATGTAGAGCAAGTTGAGACAAGAAGAAAAATAAGAATAAGTAGAGAGAGTAAAACAGAAAACTCTATAAATATGACATTAAAGGGCTAAAAAGGAGTAAGTATTTTGTTTTCATTTTTAGTTAATCTTCAGCTGGTCTGTTTTTAAGAGTGCTAACAGAACAAGTTTTAAGTGGTGCCCTGGTTTGTTATTTATTAATGTAAGAGTATACAAATATGCTGTACGTATAAATTATTTTTTCCTTAGTGCTTAAATGACATTACAGTATTATTTCAGGCAATCTCCTATTGAGAAACAGCTTCATAAATTTATAGTACCTAAAAAAACTAATAAGACTAAACTATCAAGCACGCTCATCGCATCATTTTTAGTGCTTGAAGACAGCAATACCAGTGGACTGATTTCAAAGAAAATGTCCTTCTCATGCTTGAAGAATTCAATTTTTCTGCCAATAATATAATTATGCTTAGCTTGCTGATGGCACTGTATTGCTGTTGGTTGTGCATTAACAAAGTTTATTACAAAGTATGCATTATGGTTATTATCTGCAATCATAGCTCTTAAAACCAATTTGTATATTACTTGTGAATAAAAAGACTTTTATTCAATACTGGTACTCCAGTGAATGTTTTGCTTTTCACACAGAGATATTACTACCTATATGTTACCTTTGTTTCTGATTCTGTACAATTTGAAGGATACTGTTTAAAAGTATGCAATGACAATAAAATGCACAGATGTAATAGTACTATAATTTTTAACATAATATGTAAAATTGTCATAGGGTTACAATATTAAAATTAAATTGAGTCATATTTAAACAGTATATACATACAGAGTCCAACAAAAATGTATACATCAGTAAAAGAAAAACTTGTATAAATATTTTGATACTCAATTTACCAAGACATCATGAGAATAATGCAAGTTTCCTCTGGCCTCTACAGCTATAGGAGGTGTTCAAAGCTGTGGTCACGAGCTTCCAGACATTTCTTAGTACAACGAACTGCTGAAATGCGTATATATATTTTGGTAGACTCTGTATGCATAAACAAGTGCACACATACAGAGTTATATACTAAGTTGTCCATTACACTAAAAATTCCAGAAAAAAGGAGAATTTTATTATCAAAATCACAATGTTTTATCTTTCATCATATGTGTGATTATAATATGATTATTACAAAAATATATTTTCTTCTCTATTACAAATCAGTAAATCTTTAGTTGTTAAAAAATACCACAGGCAGTTACATAAAACATGTAATTTTTCTTTGTTTTCCATGGTTTGTATTCTTTTATTGTTTAACACCTAACGTTTACATTAAACCTTTAATAACTCCTTCTAGTAAAGTGAACAGAACCTTCTTTGAAAATGAGTGAGAACATATTAATATATAAATGAATTTAATTTCAATTTTTATATGCAACTATACTGCAACATGTACCCATACAACATTCAAATTTCTGTAAGACAATACAGGAATGCATAGGTTTGAATCTTTAATTGTAACTCATTACATATATAAGTCAACTTCTATTTTAGAATTTCTAACTAACCTCTAATAATTTGAACACTGCTGTTACAACTCTTCCTTACCATACAGAATCTAAAAATTGTGTATCTTTTTTTACCAGTTAATGGAATAAAAATATGCCATCCTTGGCTCTATGCATGAAGAGATCTGAGTAACCAGTATTAAAGTGTGCATTTATCATGTTGCATTACCTTTTAAAAGAATAATAGAGTATGTTAACCAAAAATATGTGAATAAAAACATATCTTCACATGGATAATTTCAAATTTTCTCCTTCTATGCATTTAGTTTTTAAAATTTTAAAGACGTCCCTAAAGATTTCTTACTATATATTTTCTTTATGCATACCCTCCTAACCAAATATTTTCCTTAATTGTGCATTATATATACAGCCACATCCTTTTTAATGTTTGAAAAGGGACATACGTATGTGTACAGATGTGTATATACATATGTATATGTATGTACGTGCATGCATGTATATCAGGTTCAGTTCTTAAATAATTATTGTATGATATTCTCTTTATTGATTAGAATAACATACACTCTAAAATAAATTGTAGTGATTATGAAAACAAAATACACTTATTTCCTATCTGTTATTTTTTCTCTATTTTCCCTCAGTGGCTACCATTGAACACATTTTCCACGCATTGTGCTAGCAACACTTTCTCTGTGCTTACAGAGAGAAAAGAGACCAACCCCCTTTAGAGCCATCATGGCAACCATGATCTCCAAACAGCAGGCTGCTCAGGATGCACACACTGCCCTCGGGATCAAGCAGGTTATTTCTAAACTCTTGAGAGGCAATTTCCTTGGGTCTGTTACATGTGTGTATTTCTGCCATTCAGTCATTTGTTTTGTACTATTTTTTCAGGAATGTTCCCATTACAAACAGTTTTAGAAGAAAAAGAGTATTGCCTTATGCAGCAAACAACGAGCTTATTAGTTTGGAAGATGGACTGTATCTCTCTCCAAAGCAATGGGGGAGGCATGAATACTTTCTTTTCTTTTTTTTTTTTTTTTTTTTCTTCTAAATCTATTTTATTTCAAGGAGAAAAAGAAAAAAAGAAGAAGAAAAACTATAGCAAAATTTCAAAACATGTCAATTGGGGGCAACAATGGTACATGCATTGCACATTGTTGTCCAACATAAATACTTTTTAGGGTCTCCTAAATTAAGTGTTTGTTTTCCTGAAAAGCATGATATATGGTAGCAAAGAACCTTGTGCTCTTCAGACGGTTTTGTGCAAATTACAACTCAAGAAAGTGGCATCAAACCTGATAATCTGGACACTGCTAGCACTGTGCATAATAACTTGTGACCCAGACATCTTTTGACATTGGCTAACATCCATAACATTGGGGCAATATAACTTGTTAGTTTGTAGCATGATAAAATCTCAGAGCCTTCAAAATCCTTACAACACTGGGTAAGAGGATGGGATATGTTCAGAGTAGACATTTAGAACAGGACAGATGAGATACTCATGGCATTTGAGAAATGTGACTGGAAGTCATTGGCTAACATATTGATCACACTGATCAAACTGAATGGTCGACCAGCTAACAGATGTCCCTCCACTTTATTGCCTGCTAATGAAAAGACATTAGAAAAAGGGCTGTAGGATGAGTATCGAAGTTAGGAGCAAAAGCCCTAAGAGGAAGGCTTACTCTCACTTTCTTTCAGGTTGGCACATTTCTCAACCATGTGGCACTGCGTCTCTGGTGTGCACCACAGGAGAGTCTAGTATTGATTCATACTGGGGAGAGAGGGCAGACATTTCTATCCACTTTCAGAACAGGCTGGAAATTAATGACCACACCAGGAGGAAACCAGGCAAATCAGAATTTTGATGGGTTTGCTTCAGAGATTAGGGTCAGGGAGATTAATGCTTGATAAGGATGGCAGTGGTGGAGAAATTTTAGGACTCAACCCTTCTGCAGGGTGTTAGGACAACCACTGATTCCTCTGGAAACATTAAAAAGGCTTTTAATTTTTGGCAGCGATTCTTGGCTGCAATAATGGAAGTTTGGCATTCTTTGGAAGACATCGCTGAGGAAAACTACCATGGGGAACGACAAATGAAAGACTGACACTCAAGTGCTTAGTGGCTGTTACGATTCGGATTTTAAAAGTCCCCCAGAGACCTGTATGTTAAAGGCTCAGACCCCAGTCTGTGGCACTCTTGGGACCTTTAAGAAGCAGGGGCTCATTTGAAGAATTTATATTATCATGATTGTGCCTTCAAAGGGGATAGACATTGGGCCTGCAGTTCCTTTGCATTTTTGCTTTCTGACTGCATGAGATAAACAGCATTCTACACCATATACTCCTGCCACAACCCACTGCCTTACCACAGGCCCAAAGTGACAGCATCAACCAGCCAAGGTCTGAAACCTCCACAAGTTTAACTCATAGTTAGCCTTTCTTGTGTTTGAGTTTATTTTTGAAAATATTTTATTACAAAAAAAATGTCTAACACATTGCCTCAAACTGGGATCATGCCCTTTAAGGAAACTCAATGCTCTCATGTTAAAAATTGTGCTGTTAAATATAAAACTAATATTGATGTGCTATGACTTTGTTCAGTAAATGAGTTTGCACTGTTAAAATACCTAAAAGGATCCTTTCAACTGGGAAGGTCATCATGAAAAGAAGTACTGTTACCTTGCCACCCTACAATTTTAATGCCTACTTTGAGTCAGGAGTGTCTGTGACTAACAGTTTTGTCAACTGAGCTTCTGACAAAAAGGAGGCAGCCTCCATCGAAGTGCCCCAAACTTATTGATGGCAACACTACAAGAGACATTCCTTTTGCAAAGTGGGTACTACTTTTCTACTGCTGTGAAATCTTGCTGGCTGTGCTAGGAAATCCTATGGCCCCAGCTTGATATTCCCATTTGGGGCATGTCTACTTAGATTCATTGACTAACAATGTGAGGAGCAGGTACAATTTTTGCTTGTCAAATGGAAAGGAAACTTTTAAGAATGGAACTTGAGGCAATCTCAATTTTACAAGAAAAAAAATGACCTCTTTTCTTTTGGGGGTAAATTTTATCTTCTCTACTATGTCAAGCAAAGCCTCTGGCTCAGTAGATCTTTGATTCACAGGTTCATGGTTCACTGATGGTACCTACCAGTCTTCTATGGCTACTCAAATGCACCGTCAGTCACGCTACTCATTGGAAAGAATTCAGGGCCATGCTCACAGCTCTGGTCAATATTTCCCTTGATAAGTCTTATCTATTGACTTGTTGAGAACAGTTTATTTGTTTAGAGTCCCTCTTGGAAAACTATAGATTGACCATAGGGTGGCAGTTGTTATCGCCACAATGGACATTTAAAATGGGCTGATAATGAAAGTATTGAACCTTCATGTCCTCTACCATGTGCAAACAGCAGGAATTTCTGAATGCTAACGTAGACTCAAGAAATTTCTAACTCTACTTCATATTGTTCCTGATCCTCAAGCTTTTGTAAAGGAGTTCGGTTTATTGAATGAGGCCAACTTTTTCAGAATGAGATGATTATTTCTCAACTACTTCCTGAAAGAGCTGAGGAACACGTAGATATGATCTGTAAATTTCAAAATCACTGCCATTCTTGACACTCATTTTGGTGGCACTGAGTGGCAGTCTGGGTAAAAAAATAAAATTAAGCGCCAACAGAGTCAGGTTTAATTTGTGCTTTATTGAATTAGTTTGCTACATTCGACTGAAACAGTCCTAGATTTTAAGGATAAGGGTCATTTGGTTAGGTGCACAGCTGAGCCTCTCTACCCTGGTCCACATAGGTGGCAGGGGAGGACATGATGAACCTTTGAAAGTTCTGTAAAACTCCCTGGGTTCTACTGACATATATGGGAGAAATATCCAGATGACAATATAGGATGACTATAGAAAAGCTAGAGGTATTGCTATTGGAATGGGGCACCCTGACTTCATGTGGTAAAAGGGGAGCAACAGCTTTGGAATAGGGGAAAAAGACTACCTCTCAGGAGGTATGAGGAAGGAAAAGGTACTTAGGATTTTTGTTTTACAGATCATCCTTTGAGTCTTTACGAAGGAAAGCTCCCTGTATTGGATTCCTAAGATTATTGCAAAAACCAGAAGTTTTGTTCCCAGATAAGTCTATCATCCCCTGCCAGAAGTCACTGACAATGGCTTGACAGTTTTCCTTAATCTCATCAAGAACACTATGGGAAAACAGCAGGATATGACCTAAGATTTATACTTCCAAAATAAACCCATTATTCATAACTCTAGATATTTTCCCTTCCTCTATTACTATAACTCTGTCATTTCAAGGCATGAAGAAATGTCCACCTTCTGCATGGATGAAAAATACAACAGAGTTCCTCCAAAAATAAAGTCTAAATTAGATTATTCAAATTGGACTGGGAGACCTAAGTTTTTCCAGTCACTTGGAGGCAATTTAGAAAGCCCTATCAACTTGAGTCCCCTAGTTGATACATGTCCTTCTTAGGGGGTGGGGTTTGTAATTTTAAATATTTAAACAATACTTTCTGGAGATACGATGTGTACCCTGGAGACTGTTCTTATGTATAAAAAGGATAATAACTAGAACCTTTCCCCAAAATACAGCGGCATGTGCCTTAAGTGTGTTAATAAGAGACCTTCCCATTCTATTATACAGCATGGTGACCATAGATCAAATGTTAAGAGAGTGAATGTTAAATGTTCTCACCACAAAAAATGACCACAAAAGGTAACTGAAATATTAATTAACTAGATTCCAAAATGGTTCAAAATATCCTATTACATATGATAAATGCATTCAATTCTCTCTCAATTTAAAAATAAATAATAAGCCGGGCATGGTGGCGCACGCCTTTAATCCCAGCACTCGGGAGGCTGAGGTAGGCGGAGCGTTGTGGGTTCGAGGCCGGCTTGGGCTACAACGCGAGCGCAAGACCCGCCTGAGCTACATAGTGCGACCCTGCCTCAAAAAACCAGGGCCGGGAGTTTGGCTCAGTGCCTTAAGCGCCTGCCCTGGCAGGCGCGAGGTTGTGAGTTCAATCCCCGGTGCCGCAAAAAAAACCAAAAAAACCAAAAAACCAAAAAAAAAAAAAATAATAATAAATGAAACAGCTTAAAGAAGCTCTACCTATAGGCTATAGAGCCATTAGATGGTTGTATATGTATTGCCATAGTGAGACTACCTTGGTAACTTGGGGGAATGATGAGGCAGGGCAGATGATTTATTTTTTATGACAACATTGAGGCCAATTACCCTGTATTACTGAGGTTCACAATGAGTCAGAAAAAGTGGTAGAAAATCAGTCCCTGACTTTAGCTGGAATGATTGATGATTCTACCTCAGATCTGAAAGAAATTCAGATCAACCTCACCTTACTAGACACAGTTGTTATAGAAGGCAGAATTGCCCTCCATCTTCCTATAGTGGGCAAAGTCAGTTATTAAATATAAAGTACACGGATTAATGCCTTGAGACAAGTGCAAATATCAGTACAGAAAGTAAAAGAGAAAGTCATCTGGCTTTCTTGAGTAAACACTGATGGTTGATGTAATTTGCTAGCAGGTTGGGCCTGGGTCCCTGGAGTTTGCCTTTATTCTGAAATTTGGAGGCCTGTTGATAATGATCTTAATTAAATGTTATATGATGCAAATTGAATGGACTTTGGCCCCATCTGTGGCATTCTGATTATTCAGAGTGCCTAATGAGAATTCTCATGGGAAAATACAGCAAAAGTCAAGAAATGAAGGGTGGATTTTGTCATCAGATCAATCTCTATGTATCAATTGTGGTTTTGCACATCTTACAAGCACAAGCACTTTTTTTCTGAAGTATATATTTAAGGTTATTTATTACTTCCCCAAATTATACACTTTTTATTGTTTTAAAAATATTTCAATGTATAAGTTAATTGGTTTTATTCATACTACTAGTTTATCTGAGTTCATTGCAAAGAACAACTTGTGTTGTTTGGTATTTTTTTTGTCAGAATCTTTTGGATTTATGTCTTGTACGCTCACTAACCACTTGGAAGATAACAAAAACCAAAAAAAGTGTAAAAGTATTGCTTTTCTAGTATTACTTGATTATGAAATTTTGTTCTTCTTTTTCATAAAACAAACAAACAAAAAAAAAAACCCTAAAAGACTGGAAAATGTAAACAGACCAATGGTCAGTAATTAACTCAAAGTAGTAATTAAGTTTCCTATTGTTATGGTTTAGATCAAGAATGAATGATAGCATTCTCATGTGCTCAGAGTCAGGGCTTTGGAAAGGTGTCTGGATACTGAGGCCACTACAGCAGAATGTAGAAGGGAGCCTGGTCAGAAGAGGTGGAGCCCTGGATGCAGAACCTGGAAAATCCTATCTCCCTGCCTTGCTCTTGCCTTCTCACTCTGCTTCTTGGCTACAATGATGTGAGCAGCTTTAAGATTACTGGTATATCCAGAGTAAAACAATAAACCTATGCATAGTGCTGGACGACAGAGATAATGTCTCCCTTCAGGGGAAAAGCATAGGTATGTTTACTACTGCACTATAAAATTAAAATTTAGATACCTTATTCTCAGAGTCCCTTTCCTATAACATAACTCGTTGCATGCTTGGCTCTAACATTCTCCTCTTTGTGTGTGGTCCATGAGAAATGGGGATCAGGAAACCGGCATAAAGGCTTATATTTTTGCTCCTACTCTGGCAGAGAGGAGTAGATTACCCTTTGGCACCTTAAATCTGAACCTGAACCTAAAGAGACACATTAGAAGGAAATATTGGACATGATCAGACCTACCTTTTGAGAACAGCATTTGTGATTGGGACTAAGAAGTAATGTTGAAAAGAAGTTCAGAGTCAGTATTTGGAATATCTAAAAAGGTAAAATTTTTGGCTTGAATCTTAAAGCAGTGAATTAATTTGCAGAATGGAGTGGTATATTCAAAGCAGTATTGTAGTAAAAATACTTTAGTAATGATATTCAAAGTAAATGTGTAAAGAGGGAAACTAGAATTAAGAATAGTTAGATGATTGTTGAAATAGCACAGCCTAACTAAACTAAAAGCTTTCAAAACTTTCAGCCAGAGCTGGGCATGATGACACATGCCTATTATCCTAGCACTCTGTGAGGCTGAAGCAGGAAGACTGCAAGTTTGAGCCCAGTCTGGGCAATTTAGCAGGTTAACAAACACCCTCAGTGCTATCCCCAGTGCAAAAACTGGGGAGAAAAATTCATACGTATCAGATTTTTATAGAACTATGTTACATATTATATTTCTACTTATAATGATAAACAAAAAGATAATGTTAGACATTTTGACAATTTCTGTAGTTAAATACCAGCAAATCATTTACTTATCTGCATATCACTAGATATCTTTTCTATCTGTTTATTAATCATAATTGCAAATATAATGATTACATATATGTAATGTATATGGAGAAAAACACATTGTAGTGGCACATAAAATGCTTGTTTTCCTTGATTCGTATCAGTAAAAATTTTTGACTTATTATTTTTATCAAATTTCATATTTCTAACTTTTCTAGGCTTCACATAGCCTGACATTCTTCTTACATGTGTTTATCACTTGTTTATGTATTAATATTCAATTTTGATTAAATGTCCACATGTATAAATGTTTTGTTTCGTTTTGGGACAGGGTCTTGCTATGAAGTTCAAGCTGGCCTTAAACTCATGTAGTCCAGGCTAGCCTTGAACTCATGGCAGTCCTCCTGCCTTAGCCTTCTCAGTGTTAGGACTATAGGTGTGCTCCACCACACCTGGCTACAAGTCTTTTAATAATTAGAGTTCTTCATTGGAGTGTCTATATCGCCTTGTAGCCACCATACCTGGCTACAAGTCTTTTAATAACTAGAGTTCTTCATTGGAGTGTCTATATTGCCACTTTGGTTTGTTTAATTCTTTAATTTTCTCTCTCTCTCTCTGCTTTTTTGTTTCATTTTATTTTGTCTTGGTGGTACTGGGGACTGACTCTTGGACCTCCACTAAACTACAACTTGGAAATTTAAAAATTTTTTTATTAATTTTTGAGACAGTTTCACTAATTTGTTAAGCTGCTTGTGCTGACCTTTTGCCTCAGCCTTCCAGAATGTGAAGATGCTAGTTGTTTTAAATGTCGTCATGGCTTACATCTAGATGACCCCCAAAACCTCCTATGCTTATAGACAGAGCTTTTAGGAGATGGTTGGATCATGGGTGTGTGATACTGGATTACAGGTGTGATAGCTGTATTAGTCCACTGATTGGCTTAACTTTGATCTGGGTGTAGATAATGGAATGGCCCACCCTGTGTGTGGTGGCACCAACCAATAGGTTTGTAGCCTAAGTGGAATTAAAAGGGAAGGGAAGGTTCACTGCTGCCTGCCTGGCACATCATGAACTGTTTCTCCTCTTCCATGGCCCTCAGCCACGCAGCCCTCCTTAGAGTCATCTGACTATGGACTGAAACTCTTATAAGCCAAAATAATTCTTTCCTTCTTTAACTTGTGAGTGTCAGGTATTTTGTCCCAGCCATGAAAAAGTAACTAAAACAGATGTCTTCTCCTGCATGGGTTTCTATCACTTAATCTTAGCAATATGAATACAAAACTGATCTATAATATTTTTACAAGTTTATAGATGCAATTTAATACTTTTCTTATAATTTATTTAAAGTTTCTTTTAAAATGCTAAATTCACTCTCTGACAATGCCCAAGATTTTCTTCCTTACTTATTATAATTATAAAAAAAAACTAATCTGATTTTTGTTAGGTTTCAGTTTTATCACACAATTTGCTCTACTGGGGGCAAAACAATAGGTTCACCATTGTCAGTGCTGTCATTACTTCCTGGAAGAAAAAATAGTGAAAAGAATAAGTTAAAAAAAAAAAGCCCAAATGTGTCCATTAGTATTCACAACTCAGAGACTATGCTACTATATGTAATTAATACTTTAATGGTCGTGAAAATGAAGAAAATTGGAGTTCTTTAATGAAGCCATTATAAATTTTTCCTAGCAACATGATCTTTATCATGTTTTCATTTTCTTTAAAAATTCTCAAAGCAGGTAGAAAAAATACCATATGTTCCTTACATAATTTAGATGAAAATTTTA
This sequence comes from Dasyprocta punctata, assembly GCA_004363535.1. NCBI lineage: Eukaryota > Metazoa > Chordata > Mammalia > Rodentia > Dasyproctidae > Dasyprocta > Dasyprocta punctata. Next base: position 8,456 of record RJWM01019894.1, on the reverse strand, counting down.
TGTAGAGAAAAACAAAATAAATGTAAACAATGACAAAAGCTTTTCAGAAGACTTTTTTTAGGCTTACAGTAAGCCATATTTGACTCTGGAAGTAGACTTTGAAAAACAATAAATCTTTTCACATCACTTTTGCTGTATAATTTTTATATATAAAGGTTTTTTTTTTCCTTTAGAATTTATTGAAATTAGCAAGGTGAGTAACAGCAATAGCAAGTGAATTGTATCGTGGTCATTTATAGTAACTGTCAGAATTCTGCATGTGTTTATTTTCAGACAAATATATAATTCTGAATCCTACAGGGCATAAATATTTATCTTTCAAATACTGAATCAGAAGCTAACCTGAAGTCAAACAAATAAACATAAACTTATGTTAACTTTCAATAGATTGAGGACATCATTTTAAAAATACATGAACGTGTGATAGCCAATGTTTCTTTTTTCTCTCCCAAGATCTGAGAAAATAATTTTCTAATAAAATAGCACACAGAATAATAAATCATCCTTAAATACTGACCTCAATAGTTTAGTAAAATATAGATACTTAAATAAGTATTTATTTAAAATCAAATAATTGAAGTGAAAAGCCAATAAAGCAAATGCTCCGTAAGTTGGATTATCAATGAGAATAGGTAAGGAGTACAGAGGGTGCAAAATTAACGAATACGTTGAGAAGTTGGCACTTTAGGTAGAGTTTTGGAACAACTGATGTTTTCAAAAGGTGTTTTTGGTTGCTTAATTTTCATCTCAAAATTATTCCCATGCTGGAAACCCGATGTCTTGTGTGTCCTTGGAATAAGTAAGTGAAAGGTGACTGAAAGGGTTATCAGGAATGCAAATGTTGTACAGCTTATTTAGTTCGGACCCTGTTTACTTTCCTCCCAAAAAAACACTTTTCTCACAAGAAAATCAGGGACATTCCAGCTGTTAATACGGTAATATGACAAGTACGAAAATGAGTCCATCTTTGACATCGAATACACAGATTTCGATTGCCCTCAGTATCAGCAAATGTCCAGGGTAAAGAGGAAGTGGTGAGCTCAGTGCTGCTTTCGCTTGGGGACCTGAAGACATCACATGTCCATTTTGTCAGTCTGCACATCAGGAATGGGATATGTGTGGACTACATGTTCCCAACAGCCTGCCAGCGAGTACTTTAGTCCTTGGGAATAAGCGAGAGATTCCCTAAGAAACAGGATCATTTCAAGTTGTTTTCTGAACCCTTGATGCAGTTAAATTGATCAATTTATAACAGAGAGCGATGTAGTAAGTAAATTATCCTCCAGAGACTTTATTTAATTGGTCTGGGGTAGGCCTCAGGCATGAAATTTTAACTTTAAAAGCTCTCCAGGTGATTCTAATGTACAGCCAGTGATGAGGACTACTGAGCTAAATGAAACCCTCAGGATGTGGTTGTTTCTCAGAGGCTGACTGCCTCTGTCCTCTTCCAGTTTCTTATTCATATCAGCATATCTTCAGTTCCACCCACCATCATTATAGAACTTCCTCTCCTTCCTTAACCTCCCCTGCACAACAGGAAAAAAATGGACTAGGGTTTTCCACCACTTGAGAATGATACCTTTCTTTGCTTTCTGTTGGGAGCCGTTGAAGCTGGAAAATGACCCAGACATGAATTTACCAAAGTAACAAAGAGCACCTGGGACAACCATGTGAAAAAACACTTCCACAGCCCAGCAAAACAGGAGACTCCTAAACAATCCAGGCCTGGGTTGCTGGGCAGAGGGGCTGAACTTGACGTCATCCTTCCCTGTATATAAACCCACAACACTGGTTGAGCAGTTCCTTTCTTCCCATCAGGAGGATAAGGGCTCCACCTGACTCAAGCTTTGTCTCTCTCTTTATTTTTCGCATCCTCTCGCGGTCCTTCACCCCAAGAACCTCAGGAGCTGCGTGGGTCGTGGCAGTTTTCCACCTAAAATGAATCTGTTCTTTCCCAGTTTCTTAAGGTCTCCACCTCAAAGTGGAGGATGAGTCAGCTGTACACAAGGACAGTGACAACGTCTCCCAAACACTTTCCCTCCCTGGACTGTCATTTTCCACCTGGTCCAGCTCTCTCCTGTCTCTTCAGTTCTCACCAGCACAATATCTTTGTCCTCATTTCTAAATCTCTCACATAGTAACAGCAGTCTTTTCCTCAACTGCATGCCCCTGTCTAGCTACTAACCTATCTTTTCCCTGCCTTGCTCCATAACCCAGCTCTGCTTTCCACTGGAAGCCTCAACGTCCTCACATCATTACTCCTGCACAGTAACCATGTGGCTTCCACATTAGTAATTCCAAAGCAAGCTATTTTACCAAGGTCACTGGAGAAGTCTTAGCTGTTGAATTTTTATTTTCTTAACCATTTGCAACATTTAAAAAGTTGACCACATCTCGCCCACTATTCTTTCCTATGATTTGCAGTATCTTCACTTTTAGCTGCTCCCTTTTCAGTCTCCTTTACAGGTTCAGCTTCCTCCCCCTGTCCCTTATCTGATGGAGGCCTCTCAGTTCACTTCTCTGCCTTCTTCTGTGCATTTCTCTTATCACTGACTTAATCTGAGGTCACAGGGGCTCCAGCCTATGTTAGTTAACAGCCTGCAAACTGGGAATTCTATCTCCAGGGTTGCTTCTGTCTGATCATACTCTATTCGGATTCGATCATGTATTTTTTAAACTTATTTATTGTAAAAAAAAACCCAGTCTGATTAAAGTATAATTGACAAAAACTGTATATTTTGACAGGTGTCTACATTGTGAAAAGGTTCAATCAAGCTAATTAGCATATCCATCACTTCATACACTTTGTTTTGGTGAAATTTAAAATTTTCTTTCTCAGCAGTGTTAAATATGTGATATATTAATATTAACTACAGTCATTCTGTAAGGTAAATCTTTGGAATTTACCCATCCAAAGATGTAATTGGATGATTTTACACTTTGAGCAACAGCTCTCCCCTCCCCCAACTTTACCATGCAGCCCTCAGCAGTCACCACTTCTGTTTCAATAAATTCAAATTTCATTCTCTCCCTAGCATATTTCACTTAGCAGACTGTCTTCCAGGTTTGTCCATGCTGTAAAAAATGGCCAGATTTTTAAGGGGGAGTGGTATTTCATGGGGAGTACATGCCACATTTTCTTTGTTTATGGGTTGATGGACACTTACTCGATTTTATATCTATGTTTACTGAATAATTTGGCAATGAACACCAATATACATGTCTCTCTTATGTACGCTGATTTCTTTCTTTTTTTTTTTTTTTGGACATTAAACTCAATAGGGAAATTAGAGGACTATATTGTAGTTTTGCCGATAATAGAACTGCTTTTGAGGATGGCTGTACTACTTTATAAACCCTCAAGAAGTATGCAAGTGTTCCCTTTACTCCACATCCTCAAAACCACTTATCCTTCATCTTTTTTGATAGTATCCTTTCTGAAATATGTGAGGTAGTGCCTGGGCCTGGGAAAACAGCATAAGCACATGCAGAAGAATGAATTTGGGCTAGTGTTCATGTCACATATAAACATCAGCAAAAAACAGATTAAAGACTTAAATGTAAGTCATGAAACTGTAAAACCACATAATGAAAAATGTTCTTGACGTTACACTGGGCAATGATTTATTGCACAAAATACCAAAAGTACAAGATGCAAAAGCAAATATGGACAGATGGAATTGCATCAAAGTAAAGACTTCTGCACACCAAAGGAATTAATTAACAGAATTAAAAGCCATTATATGGAAGGATAGAAAATATTTCCAAACCATAGATCTGGTAAGAGCTTACTTTGCAAAATATATAAGGAACTCAACAATTCAACAGCAAGAAAACCAGTAACTGCATAAAAATCAGTCAAAGGGCTTGCATAAACATTTCTTGAAAGAAGACATGCAAATAGTTAACATGTTGACTGAAAAACAGTTCATATTTTGTTTTCAAAATCATATTGGGCCAAGGTTTTTATGTTCTTCCATGTATTATTCTCACTCTTATGTACCCTTCATAATCAGCATTGTTCTCCTTATTGGCTTTATCCACTACAACTGTAATGTTCAGAAGCGCTCAGGCACTTTCTTCTGTGGGAAATGATTTCAAACTCTGAACACTAAAATCTGATCTAACTCTGGCAACCAGTTTCAAAGAAACTATTGGGTTGAGTGTGTAGCATGCTTAGCATATGCAAGGCCCTGGGTTCAATCTCTAGCACATGAAAGAAAGAAAGAAAGAAAGAAGAAAGAAATGAGAGAGAGAGAGAGAGAGTGAGAGAGAGAAAGGGATGGAGGGAGGGGAGGGGCATAGAGGGAGAGGGAGGAAGAGAGAGTTATAAAGAGCTATAGTTTAGTATTCTAAGTTTGGAGTACCCCGATCCTCACCATCGAGGGTAGCCTCACTGTATGCAGAAATTCTTTCTCTTCGTTACCTGTTTATCCCAATGTCTAGCATAGTGTCTAACTGGCTGAGAACTATCAATCAGTAAAAGACTGCTCAGTGCATAAAATTTATATACAATACTGCTTTTGAAAAAAGTGAAAGACATTTATCCTTACAGTACCTAGGTTAAAGCTCAGTATTTACTTTGATATATAAAAGCCTTTACAGTCAGTCCAGATAGATAAACAGATAGATAGACAGATTATAGCTCTACATTTTCTACCATAGTTGAGTTTATATCCTCCTATAATTCACTCACCTACGCTAATCTCTCATATATACTTCTGTCTGCCTCTCACAGATCTCTTTTGAGAACTTGTACTACACAAATATATAGTTTTTTCTGTCTTCAATGTCATTCCATCTCTTAATCATAATGTCTATCTCTCCTTCTAGAATCTCTACTTAATGCTTTCTATGAAAAATTCATGGACTCATCCAAGCAGAATGGTAGGTTCATCCTCTCCAATGTGTAAGAACTGCATTTATCTGCAACAGCCGCTTTTATTGTGATGTACAGTAATTTATACTTCGCTGTTTTTCTGCATTGCACTGCACTGTTGTTTTCCATAAGGCCAAAACTCATCCTTTCTCTTCATTTGCCTATCAAATAATACCATAGAAACTTCAAATTTGTTAAATAAACAGTTTTCAACACAAAGAAATATATAAGAATACTCAAATCCAAGATAAAGCAACAGTTGAACACTATTTTCATGGTCAATTACAATCATTTGTCAGAACTTAACAGTTTCTGTCCTCTTTCTTTGCTTTGAATTTTCTTTTTGAGTTAAAGTCTGTCTACACATTTGTGTCTCTATTGCTTTAGGCATGTGCTTCGGCTGTTCAATTTGAATGTACTATGTTTGCAATGTGGTTGTAAGTTCCTCTGGGGCACAATTTCTTCAGGTCTAGTCTGCGTTTCTTAGACTGTACTTAGCACAGTGGTCAAAGAAAACTTTCTTCATTTAAGTAATTTTGAGTTTGTGTGCCATGAGCCCAGTATTAGTAGATGCCGGGAATGCTGACATGACATATTTAAATCCACTGCAATTAGTATAAAACTAGCTAATGTTAGTTTACACCGTTATGCAAGGAAAAAATTCAAGTTTTGATATATTCTGTATGCTCATAAGAAGAACATAAAGATTATTAAAGTATCTCCATAAAAATCTCCATTTCTCACTAATATGTCAGCCTAAATTTTTTGACATATACCTACATTTTTATTTAGGCAGACATATAAGGGAAATGCCTGCAATCTTTTTCCATTTCATGTTGTTTCTTTTAGTTTGCGTGGTACAATTCTGTATTTTCAGTGTACATAAAACCATCAGGAATTCTAGCCATCACATCATGATCACTTTTATCTACAACCCCTTCTGCCGAGAACTAGCTCTGCGCTAGGGAGTTTTCACTAAGGAGAAGCAGAATAAAGGAGTCTTTATTCTAACATCTCTAGTTCTTTCATTGTTTTATGTGAGTAGTACAGCATTAGTGGAAAGGGTACTGAGTCATCAAAGATCATTAAGGTGTTATCTGCTAATAGCACATTCTTTCAGCAAACATGTGATGTGGAGTTTTCTATTTCACAGGGGAATTTTGAGAAATCATAAAGATTTACTACAAACAAAAAAGTCATTTCAAGAATTCTTCGAAAATTCCTTTCACATAGGTAGTTTTGCTTCACAGTTTTAATTCCCTGGGATGATTTCATAAATTTTCCATTTGTTACTCTACATTAAAATATTTCAGACTTTTTGTCATTGGTTGCTGAGTCTAGCTAAATCATGCATTGCTTATGAGTTTTTTTTTTTTTTTAATATTCTTAGTTATTTGCTCCCTGGCATACGTAGTTCATTTTATCTTCATTAAATTTCAAATTCTCAGCCGGGCGTGGTGGTGCACGCCTTTAATCCCAGCACTCAGGAGGCTGAGGTAGGCGGAGCGTTGTGAGTTCGAGGCCGGCCTGGGCTACAACGCGAGCGCAAGGCCGGCCTGAGCTACATAGTGCGACCCTGCTTCAAAAAACCAGGGCCGGGAGTTTGGCTCAGCAGCTTAAGTGCCTGTCTGGCAGGCGCGAGGCTGTGAGTTCAATCCCTGGTGCTGCAAAAAAAAAAAATAAATAAATAAATAAAAAATAAATTTCAAATTCTCAGGCTTCAAAATCATGCATTCTAAAAGTCAAAATGTGTCTTTCTTTTTAATTTTTCTTCCTAAATCTAGAATTGTTATCTATTGATTTTAAAAATCAAAATTTATTTTTTATTTAATGGCTAACCAGATTTTAATTCTTAATGTGTAGCTAATTCAAAAGTCACATTTTAATCAAATTTAATTTTCTAAAAGTGCATATTTAAAGATCAACTTTTTATAGGGGTGCCGTCAGGGAAAGTGTTAAAAGTGATGAGAGTCAGGGAAATGCACGTGTTCTCTGAATGACCTTGGTTTGTGCCTCTCTGCAGGGAGGCTGGCTATCTCCTGAGAAAGGAATGCATACAGATAATCCTCTAACACACACAAAATCCTGATTATTCCCAGGCTCCAGCCAATGCTGAGAATGATCCCTCCCAGCCACACAGGCCTTTTAGCACCAAGTCACTTTTGTCTGAACACAGTACTTAAGAAATGGAGAAACTGAGTGTGGTGTGGCATTTTCTCTCTCACCTGCCAAAGGCTGTGTCTCATGCAAGATACTTCCTCTTAGTGCTGCCCCTGCCTAATTGTGTGGTAATATATTATTTGACTGTGCTTATATCTGCTGTGCTAACTTTCATCTTTTTAAAATCATTTTGTGGCTCTTCTATGTTCATGCAGATCTGAACCTCAGATTTCAGTGGTCATAACATATATGTGACTCCTTGCAGCCACAGGTACATTAATCATCAGGAAATGCAAGAAAACAATCTTAACCTTGATGTAGTCAAATTTCAGCCCAAAAGATTAATCAAATGAGCAAGGTCATTTTAGGAGATGGCTGAGTTGGACACAGGTTTTTTTGTTATCTACCCAAACCTACTCCATCTATGGAAACAGAAACTCTTATTTATTCACTTTTTGCATATTTTCTGATAATTGGTAAGCTGAGTAGGATATGTGGAATATATTTCTGAACAGTTACTGGAAAGGCACTATTGAAATGCAAAATTTCTAATTGTTCAAATAGTTTTGAATTTTAAATGATATAGTTTCTACTAATAAGGTGTCTATAAATATGTCACCATTAATTTCTAGCAAATAACATGTGAATAACATTCCATGAAAATCTGTTCATTGGTAGAGAAAGATTTAGTTTCTGATCATAACATATAACAAAATCTCAAACTATTGCTTGTAGAGAAAAATGACCACCAACAAATAGTACTGTGTGATAAACTTCCATATCTATACCATCTGCCTATCTTCTTCACCATATGTCACACAATTAATTGCTAATATCATCTTTATTATGCATCATTTCATCCGTATCATAATTCTCTGAAACTCAGAAGGCTTAACAACAACTACAGAAAAGCACCTGCTATGTATGTTTCTGGTTGATAATTTTCAGTAGGTGATGGTTTGCTCTTGGGCAAAATTTTCTAATTGCTTTTGTGTCACAGGATGCACTCTACCAGGGCAGCTTTCTTTTCTCATAATGATCATATTCCTATCCTTTTAAGATGTTTGTTGCAATTAATTAAATCTTCCCAAAATTTATATTTAAAATGCCTATTGAGCATCTATTATATGTACAAAAATTTGAGTGTAGGGGTCAATGGGGTGAACATTGCAAACAAGAGTAAAATATGAGGGAGAACTTGGACCATATGTGAAAGAATTTTGAAAACTTACACCAAAAGCTCTTTAAAAATAATTGTTAATGAGGGTCATAGTTCTTAGGAATGGAAAAAAAAACTTGTCTGGCATATAATGTGCAATTTTTTTTTACTTTGCACATGAATAAATTAATTGAACCTCATTTGAGTATTTTCACTGAATTGAAGACAATAAATGTATAGACCACATTAATAAATACC
>RJWM01019893.1:0-38130 GCA_004363535.1 Dasyprocta punctata | reverse complement strand
TTTTTTTTTTTTTTTTTTTTTTTTTTTTTTTTTTTTTTTTTTTTTTTTTTTTTTTTTTTTTTTTTTTTTTTTTTTTTTTTTTTTTTTTTTTTTTTTTTTTTTTTTTTTTTTTTTTTTTTTTTTTTTTTTTTTTTTTTTTTTTCTTTCTTTTTTGACACAGTCTTGCTGTGTGACCCAGGCTAACTTCAAACTTGCAGTGATCTTCTTGTCTCAGTCTGCTGGAGTGCTGGGATTACAAGTGTGCACCATCACATCCAGGTACATGTACGTGTTTGGTTCTTAAGTGTTGGGTGGAATGATCCAGAAACTGTTTGTTTTTATTGTTGTTGTTGTTGTTGTTGTTGTTGTTGTGGCAACAGGGATCGAACTCAGAACCTCACACCTGCCAGACAGGCACTTAAGCCACTGAACCAAACTCCCAGCTCTAGTTTTTTGAGACAGGGTTGCACTATGTAGCTCAGGCTGGCCTCACACGCACTTTGTAGCCCAGGTCACACGCACTTTGTAGCCCAAGCCATCCTTGAACTCACAACACTCCTCCTACCTCAACCTCGCAAGTGCTGGGATTAAAGGCGTGCTCCACCATGCCTGGCTTTTTTTTTTTTTTTCTTTTTTTTTTAGTGTTTTTGAGACAGGGTCTTGCTATGCAGTTTAGGCTGGCCTTGAACTCTCACTTTGTACCTCAGGCTGGCCTCAAACTTACAATGATCCTCCTGCCTCAGCCTCCCGAGTGCTGGGATTACAGGTGTGTGCCACCATGTTTAGCTTGGCCTTTCATGGAGTTGAGTGCCCACTGGGACCCACCAGGTGCTTCTTTACCCTTTCCCTGGGAAGTGCCTTAGGAGGGATTTATCCCTCCAGCTACCTAGGGCTAGAATAGGGACCAGGCTCAGAACCAGCAGGCCCAGTCTCCTGAAATGTAAAGGGTGCTGGTTTTAATTTCAAGGCAGTTGTGTAGGGATAAAAGAAGATATAGGTGCAACATGAGCTCAAGTTTCTTGTTAGGATGGGACTGGCTCTGACAGCAGAAAGCTTGGGAAGTCTCATATCACTAAGCAAGGGCCCTGTGACTTAAAGCCAATTAAAACACCTTATTTCAAGTCCAAGCTGTGTGGGTGGGCAAGTCATATTACTCTTGGCACCTCAGTTTATTCATCTGTAAAAGGAGAACTGTAACTCCTATCTGAAGAAGCAAGAGAATTAACAAGCATGCTGAGCAAAGTGTCTGGCTATGAAAAGACTCAATAATTGAGGGCAGTAATTATTCTTGTCTCATTCAAACCTCACCCAACCCTCTGAGGTAAGTACTATTTTTACCTCCATTTTTCAGATGAGAAAACTAAGGTCCTCAGACATACAATAAATTGTACAAGTTCACATCAGCTGGGAAGTGATGGAGGCAAGATTTGAACCTGAGCATTTTGGCTTCCAAGACTGTGCAATTAACCACAGTGCTGTACTGTTGCTCTGGTCCTCATTTCTTTTATCTGTGAAAGGAACTTTTGTCATGATGCTGACATGAAGGTAAGTGAGTTAATACACATAAAGAACATAATATACAATGTGGAATTTGACAAATGCTTAGTAAACCTGAGTATCTTTGTTGGTCTGTCTTTCCTTGAATGCTGAGTATTGGGCCAGGGCCTCACTTATGTTGGCAAGTGCTCTACCACTAATCTGTAATCCCAGCCTGCTACCATTACTTTTCCTAAGGAGAAACTTTATCAAACAGACTGTCCAGAGATAACCTGGTAGGAGATAGTGAGTCTCTCATCCAGAGATAGGGATGAATCCCTTAGGAACTGTAAGAGGAATTCATGTGGTTGAAACTCAGGCCCTTTAAGTCAGCTTCAAGCCCCAGGATTTAGTGGGAAAAGTGAAATAACCAAGTTGAGGGCAGACTGGAGTTATGTGGGATTGGGGCCAAAATACAAAGAGGATGTACAGGAAGAGCTTGGGGGAAGTGGGGCTCAAATGAAGGATTGGTAGGATTTAGAATAACCAGAAAGAGTCTGGGAACTTGCATAGTATGGAAGCCATGGAAAGTTCATGAATGGGATGGGGGCATCACATGGTACTTTAGGGCGTTCACTGGCTGCATGGGGTGAGCGCTGGACCTACAGACAGGAAGGTGCTGACTCGAAGCCTTTGCCACTCACAGGAGGGGCTCCTGGATCCGCTAGATAAGTTGTGCCCTTGCCTTTTTCTGTATTTCCTTCAGCACCTTCCTGTCTCAGCTCCGCTCCACTCTCCTCAACCCCAGTGTCAGAAACCTCCAACCACAGAGACGCACAAAGAAAACAGGCCTAAAACAACTACTGATTTCACTGAGACCTCACGGTAAGTTATCCAAAGGGCTGGCAGTAGAGTATAGGCCTCCTAACCTCTGGGCACACCTGGCCGTTCTCCCCACTGCCAGCTTACTTCCCCAGCTGCAGCTGCTGCGCTCTCCTTAAGTGGATCTGCTGTAATCCTCTCTTCTTCATCCCCTGGGAGGATGAGCTGGTGTTAAAGCTAATGCAGCTGTTAATCCTATTTCCTTGCAATCATGATCCCAGGAGCAGCTGGGTGGACAGTTGTCTGAGCTCGGGGCAGAAAGTAGGCACCTTGGCTAGAGCTGGTGACCATGCAGGCCTCACTGAATCAGATATATAGATTATGACTGAGAAAGAGACTTCTGGCTGCTAGCAGTGGCTAGCAGGCTGAGGGAGTGAGCTCGCCACTACCAGAGTTATGGGAGCAGGAGCCCAACAGAGATTCCACAGCAGAGGGTGGACTAGGATTCCTGTTTCGGGTGGAGTCCCTTCTACCGAGCAATGCCAGAATTCTTTGTGAACTGTTGCATTTCTGACAGCTGACCAACCAGAGGCCTATCACTGCCACACAGAGCCAACCACTCCATGTAGCCATCATCTGGACCTAGGACTGTCTTCCCTGGGCATCTAGAGATTGGGCCAGGCCCACAGCCTGTTACCTCCGCCTCTGTCATCTTGCACGGGACCCTGCATCCTACAAGTCCCTGGATCCTGAGCTGGGGCAGGATGATGAAAAAGATGGAACCGAGGCGTTCTGGGGATGCTGCAATATTGGAAAAGCCCAGAAGTTGGGGAGGGAAGTACAGTGGACCTCTTGTAATGTCAGCCCCCTCTCTTAGCCCCTTGGGCCCCTCACCAGGTTCCCTCCGACCCTTAGCAGAAGGAAGAGGGTCAGAGCCGAAAGGGTTGGTAGGGAAGTTATGGGATTCCCCTGGTTTGCATTTGTGCTAAGCATGCCAGGTGAGAAATGCGGTAAGTTCTCACCGAGGCCCTGAGAAGCCTTTGGCAAGACAGACCTTGAAGAATAGCAAAGGAATTTGTCTTTGGCCTAATCTGATTGTCTTGCAGAGAAGCCCCACCCACCAAGGCCATGGAGGTGGAGGCCACGGAGACCGCGTCCCCTGCTTCTGGGTACAAGCGCTGTGGCCGCCGTTATAAGTGCCTGTTCTGCACCAAGACATTTCCAAACGCTCCCAGGGCCGCACGCCATGCTGCCACGCATGTGCCTGCAGACCGTGCAGAGGAGGTGGAAGAGGTGAAGCCAAAGCAGGACACTGAAGAAAAGGGGGAAGAAGCCAGTGGGGACAAAGGGTCAGGCTCAGCGGCAAAGCCTCGGCCCTACGCGTGCCCACTGTGCCCCAAGGCCTATAAGACGGCACCCGAGCTCCGCAGCCACGGGCGCAGCCACACAGGCGAGAAGCCCTTCCCGTGTCCTGAGTGTGGTCGCCGCTTCATGCAGCCCGTGTGCCTGCGTGTGCACTTGGCCTCACACGCGGGCGAGCTGCCATTCCGGTGCGCTCATTGCCCCAAGGCCTACGGTGCGCTCTCCAAGCTCAAGATCCACCAACGCGGTCACACGGGTGAGCGGCCCTACGCCTGCACTGACTGCGGCAAGAGCTTCGCCGATCCCTCGGTGTTTCGCAAGCACCGGCGCACGCACGCGGGCCTGCGGCCCTACGGCTGTGAGCGCTGCGGCAAGGCGTATGCGGAGCTCAAAGACCTGCGAAACCACGAGCGGTACGCATGTTGTCCTTAATGACTGCTGGACGGTAGCTAATGGGGTGAGGGTCGGAGGAGCTCTGGAAGGCAGTGGGCCAGGCTGCTGTGAGGGGCGAGGAGAAGCTGGTGTCCCTGGGCGGGGAGGGGGCGGGGGGGGCGGGCGCACCTTGAGATGGAGCGCTGAAGGGTGGGGCCCATTGGTTTAGGTTCCAGGTCTGCTGGGCAGTAGGGTAGTATTTGGTCTGGGGGAGGCCAGGTGTGGCTAAGACCTCGTCTGCACAGGTCTGTGATGAGTGTAGAGGACTTACTTGGAGGTTTCTTAACTCTTGGGCACAGCCCTATGGCCGTTAGGGGTTGAGGCTGAGGAACCCAGGAATGTTTAGGGTCACAGCCCAGTAGGCAGCAAGGCGCCTTCACCTTCATACCCGACCCTTCCTGCTCCCACAGGTCCCACACTGGGGAGCGCCCCTTCCTCTGCTCTGAGTGCGGGAAGAGCTTCTCCCGCTCTTCGTCTCTCACCTGCCACCAGCGCATCCACGCGGCACAGAAACCCTACCGCTGCCCAGCCTGCGGCAAGGGCTTCACACAGCTCAGCTCTTACCAGAGCCACGAGCGCACGCACTCCGGGGAGAAGCCCTTCCTGTGCCCACGCTGCGGCCGCATGTTCTCTGACCCCTCCAGCTTCCGGCGCCACCAGCGTGCGCACGAGGGCGTGAAGCCTTACCGCTGTGACAAGTGCGGCAAGGACTTCCGGCAGCCGGCGGACCTGGCTATGCACCGGCGCGTGCACACTGGCGACCGGCCCTTCAAGTGCCTGCAGTGCGACAAGACGTTCGTAGCATCTTGGGACCTCAAGCGGCACGCCCTGGTGCACTCGGGCCAGCGGCCCTTCCGCTGCGAGGAGTGCGGGCGCGCCTTCGCCGAGCGCGCCAGCCTGACCAAGCATAGCCGCGTTCACTCGGGCGAGCGCCCCTTCCACTGTGGCGCGTGTGGGAAGTCCTTCGTGGTGTCGTCCAGCCTCCGGAAGCACGAGCGGACCCACCGGAGCAGCGAGGCTACCCCGCCAGAGCTGGTGGTCGGGTTGGCACTGCCAGTCAGTGTGACAAGTGAGGGTCCGGCTGCCCCAGGTACAACCACAGGCCTCGGGGACCCTCCTACCGGGCTGCTGGGGCTGCCCCCGGAGTCCAGCACGGTAATGGCCACGCAGTGGCAAGTGGTGGGAATGACTGTGGAGCATGTGGAGTGCCAGGGCCCAGGCGTCGGGGAGGCCCCAGGTCCGTTAGGATTGGCCGGGGTTGAGGAGGCCGACGAGAAGCCACCACAGTTTACTTGTCGCGAGTGCAAAGAGACCTTCCCCACACTGACCTTGCTGCGTCGGCATGAGCGCTCACACCCTGAGCTCCGGCCCTTCCCCTGTACGCAGTGTGGCAAGAGTTTCTCAGATAGGGCGGGGCTGCGCAAGCACAGCCGCACTCATAGCTCGGTGCGCCCCCATGCCTGTCCCCACTGCCCCAAGGCTTTCTTAAGTGCCAGTGACCTGCGCAAGCATGAACGCACTCACCCTGTGCCCGTAGGGACCCCCATACCTCTGGAGCCGCTTGTGGCTTTGCTAGGAATGCCTGAAGAGGGGCCAGCCTGAAGCCTGTGGTCCCCTTCAGCATGCTCCCTCCTGGAGTACCCTTGCCCCACGGGGGCCTTGGACTGCTTTGTCCCCCGCCAACTCTTTAGACTTCAGATCTCTGCCCCGGAGCAACTAGCTCACCTGCCGCAAAACTAAGAGGTGGGGACAGTAAAAGCTGTCAGCAGCTGCGAGAGACAGATTGTCTCTGGACACACATTAAAGCATTCACTTTGACACTGGACTATCTTTTGTGTTCTGTGGTTCAGTGGAGACAAAGAATTCCATGGCCAAGTACAGAAAGTTCCCTGTCTTCTTGGAAAATGTTATCGAAAGCATCAAACCAGGAGTGGTACACACACCTGTAATCCCAACTGCCTAGGAGTTTGAGGCAAGAGGATCACAAGTTTGAGGCCCGTCTGGGCAATTCAGCAAGATCCTGTCTCACAATGAAAAATAAAAGGCTGGGAATGCAGCTCAATACCCTCTGGGTTTGAACTCCAGTTAAAAAAAAAAAAAGTCCTACAATGAACAAATCATATTTAGGTTTGTTTAGCCCATACATTGTATGACCATAGAAACATTTTACTTAGTGGGTTTTTTTGCTTTGTTTTCTTTTTGTTTTCTGGGTGTTTTTTTGTTTGTTTTTTTGAGAGGGTTTCACTATGCAGTTCAGGCTGGTGGGTGTTTTTTTTGTTTGTTTGTTTGTGGTTTTTTTTGGTACTGGGGGTCGAACTCACAAGCTCACACCTGCCAGCTTACACCACTGAGCTAAATCCCCAGCCCTATTTTTTTAGATAGGGTCTCACTATGTAGTTCAGGCTATCCTTGAACTGACTTTGTAGCCCAGGTTGATCTCGAGCTCGTGCTCTTCCTGCCTCAGCCTCCTGAGTGCTGGGATTAAAGGCGTGCACCACCACGCCCCACTTCAGGCTGGCTTTGAACTCACTCTGTAGCCAGGATGGCCTCATACTTAAGGCAGTCCTCCTGTCTCAGCACTGAGTAGTTTTTTTTGTTTTTTGTTTTGTTTTGTTTTGTTTTGTGGCACTGGGGATCAAACTCACAACCTCACACTTGTCAGGCAGGCACGCAAACTGCTGAGCCAAACTCCCGGCAGCACTGAGTAGTTTTATAGATAATAACCAGAGGCCAAACACTTACTCCTGTATATTATAGTAACAAATCAGAAAATACACTTGGAGGAAAAAAGATTCCTATACAATAACAAAAAGATATAAAACTAAAAAGAATTTAACTTATAAGAAATGTGTAAAATCTATATAAAGAAAATGATGTATCTGCCCTGAAGTATAAAACCTAAGTACATGGAAACATACTATGTAACTGAACAGAAAGTTTCCAAAAATTGTTGATTTTTCTACCCCAGTTTAATCGTTGAATTTTTTAGCATTCTAAAAGATTTTTTTTAAGCAATTTAAAAACCCAAAGCAGTACATTTTTGTGCATGTGCTGGGGACTGAATCCTGAATTCAGAGCTTCATCAGGCTAAGGACAAGCCCTGCTGCTAATCTTTTTTTTTTTTTTTTTTTTTTTGTACCAGGGATCAAACTCATAACCTCGCACTTGCCAGTTGTTAATCTGAACTCCCCAGCTCACAATACATTTTCCATAAACAGTAAAGACAGTATTTGACATACTGGGTAATCAAAACCTCAGATCACTGGACTAAAAACAAGATATCACTGGCACAAAAATAAATTAACCAATGGAGGGGGGATTCAGAAGCAGCCCTAAATATTTCTGTGAGTTTATGATAAACGATTGTTCAAATAAATAGGAAAAGGAAAATGTTAAGTAGCTTTTCTTGAAAGTCAGTGTGAGAGGCCTTGTGTGGTGACTCACACCTGTAATCCCAGCCTTCAGGAGCCTGAGACAGGAGGATCAGAGTTCAAGGCCACCCAGGGCTACAATGTGAGTTCAAGGCCAGCCTGAACTGCATAGTGAGACCCTGTCTCAAAAAGAAGTTAGTGTGAGGCTTCAAGTTCAGTCTCCAGCACCATTAAAAAATTCAAAGAGTAGGCTAGGGATATAACACAGTGGTACAGTGCCTGCCTGGCAAGCATGAGGTCATGAGTTTAATTCCTAGTTAAAAAAAAAAAATTAAAAAACTATGTCAAATGGAAAAAAGGTGCAGATAAGATTTAGGAAGGGGAAAAAAAATAAGGCATAAAGTTATGTAGTTAGTATGCTTCTCCTTGGGCCAACTTACACATAGTTCTCAATTCTCGAACTATTTCTAGGGTACTCAAGAACTGACTCTAGGTTATCACCCCTAGCCACTAGGGCCTTCTCTGTTTATAAACCAAGATAAAGCCAAAGGTTAGCATGAAACTGAACTTTGTTTCTGTACTCTTAGCTCAAAGATTTGGGGTCTACTGTGTTGCAGTGGCAAGAAGTGACATCTCCACACCCATGTGCCAATGGGGACATTGTAGCAGTTGGCTGTAGCTCAGGATAGGTACACAGGTGGTAAGGACAATGAGTGAAAGTACCAAGTGTCCCTCTGATGGCAGGGGCTTCCATGTCATACCCAGACCCTCAGACACCAGCTCAGTGGATACAGTGCTGACCTAGCATGCTCAAGGCCCTGAGTTTGATTCTCAGCACTGCAAAATAACATTTTAAAAAATTGGTGAAAGCACTATATATATATATATATATATATATATATATATATATATATATATCTCAATAGATAGCCTTGGGTATCTAGCTACAATGAAGGATGAAATGAGTCCCACAGATATTCAAGATTATTAGCCCTTTCTTGGCTCAGAAACTCCTCCCTTCCTGTGACACTCCAGGTGTTTCATACCTGAGTTCCCTGAGGAAACACATGGTGTGACTTAAAAATGATTTTAACAACTTTGTTAAGATGTAGTTCACATACCATAAAATTGTTGTATGTTTGAAGCATACACCTTTGGTTTTTGGTTTATTCACAGGGTTCTGCAGCCACCACAGTCTAATTCTAGAGCATTTTTATATCCCTAAAAAAACCCTCTATGGACCATTTGTCACACTCCTTATTCCTCATTGCCACAACCCCTCATCCCGAAGGAATCCCTGATCAGTTTCTGTCTATGAATTTGTCTATTCCGGACATTTCAAGTAAACGGAATGAATCATACAATATGTGGTCTTTTGTGACTGGCTTCTTCCAGTTAGCCTTATGGTTTCATTCACTGAATAAGTTATATCTGTATCTTGTTTTTTTTTCAAATAATGTATGAATATTTGCATGTGTGTGTGTGTTTCACTGGGAATTGATCTCAAAGCCTTTGAACTGAGGTATATCCCCATATTTATTTATTTGGTTGGTTGACTGGTTTTGGTTTTTTGAGACAAAAGTTCTCATCATGTAATTGAGGCTGGCCTTAAATTTACTACACTGACCTTGGACTTTGGCGCTTCTCCTGCATTAGCCTCACAAGTGCTGGGATTTCAGATGTGTACCATCCCAACTTCTTCCTCTAAGTTTTATAGATAAAAAGTTGTTGAAACACTTCTTGTAAAGTAATTATAGCCAGGTATGGTGGTACACACCTGTAGTCCCAGCATGTGGGAGGCTGAAACAGGATTACTGTGAATTCAAGCCCAGCCTGGACTACATAGTGAGTTCAAGGTGAACTGCAGAGCAAGACCCTGTAATTAACAAATAAATGGAAATTAATTACCAAGTTAATGAAGTTATAAAGCTTTTAAATATTTTGTAACTATAGCAGTTTTTATAGCTAAAAGCTCTCCCATTGAGATATTCATTTTGAGGTAATTTCTACTTACGGTTTGAGGTAAAAGGTCTATCTTCCTTCTTTTGTGTGTGGATATGCAATTGTCCCAGCAGTATTTGGGTTTTTATTATTGTTGTTAATTTTGGTAGGTTTTTTTTTTTTTTTAAGGCAGAGTTTGTTGAGAAGACTTGTTTATTGAATTGTCTTCGTATCCTTGTTGAAAACAAACTGTAAACAAAGGGTTTCCCCCCTGTAATGAACTTTATTGTTTGAGAGGCATGAAGAGTTTTTGGGGAGGCAGAATTTAAAAGTACACACTTAAGTAGAGTTTGGGCCCTCTAGAAAGAGGTACCCCCATACTTTCAGCTTAATTCCATTAGTCTGTATAGCTGTGTTTATGCCAGTACTCTCTGTGTGTGTGTGTGTGACAGGGTCTCACTGTATATTCCAGGCTGGCTTTGGACTTACTATGTAGCCTAGACTGGCCTCTGTTTCACAGTGATATTCCTGCCTCAGCCTCCTAAATGCTGGAATTACAGTTGTGTACCACCACACCCAACTGTAGCTTTCTTGTAAATTTTGAAATCAGGACCAATGACTCCTCCAACTTTTTCTCCTATTTCAAGATTATTTCTCTTTCTTTGGATCCCTTGCACTTCCATTTGAATTTTACTATCAGCTTATCAATTTTTGCCATGGAAAAGTAAAAGCAAAACAGGATTTTGATATGGATTGATTGGATTAATTGATCCATTTCAGGAATGTTGACATCCTAACATTAAATCTTCTAAACTGTAAGTTTGGGATGTCTTTTCATTTAGTTAGATCTTTTAATTTTTTTAACCGTATCAAAGTTTTATTAAGTGTAGGAAAATAAACAGGCTCTGCAGAACTGGGTTGGGACAAGTAAAAGTAGGAAATGAAGTGCACCCTACAGCATGAAGGTGGCCACCATGCAAGAGAACACAGTGGCCTCCATCTTCTTGCAACAGTATTTTTAGTGTATAAATCTTATACTTGATTAACTTTATATCAAAAATTGTATCAAAGCTTTTTCTTTTGTCACTGTTGTAAATGAATTGCTTTTTTTATTTTTGGATTGTTTATTGCTAGTTATGAAAAATACAATATATTTTTGTATATCATTCTTATATTTTACAACCTTGCTGAACTTGTTTATTAGCTCTAATAGTTGTATGTGTGTTGTGTATCCCTGAGGATTTCATACTATCTGTAAATAGAAATAGTTTACATCTTCCTTTCCAATCAGGACAGCTTTTATTTCTTTTCATGCCTAATTTACCAGACTGGAACTTTTGGCACAGATTATAAAGGAGTGAGCAACCTTGAGCTGGGCATGGTGACACACACCTGTAATCCCAGCACTTGGGTGGCTGAGGCAGGAGGACTGCCAAGATTTCAAGGCCAAAAAAAAAAAAAAAAGATTTCAAGGCCAACCTGAGCTATGTAGTTCAAGGCCATCCTGAATGAATTACATAGCGAGACCCTGTCTCAAAAATCAAGCCCAGTCTGGGCACTTAGCCAGACCCTGGCTCAAAAAAAAAAAAAAAAAAAAAAAAAAGCTGGAGATGTAGCTCAGTGTGAAGGCCCTGAGTTCAGTTCCCAGTACTTAAAAAAAAAAAAAAAATCCTGCATCTATATAAATGCTCATATGGCTTAATCTGTATTAAATTAAATTAATTTGGATGTTCAGCCATCCCTGTATTCCTGGAATTAATCCCGTTTGGCCATGCTCTTTAATATTTTTTTAATATATTGCTGAATTTAGCTTGCTAGTATTTTATTTGTGATATTTGTGACTGTATACATAAGATTATTCTGTTGTTTTCTTGTGATGTCTTTGCCCACTTTTGTTATCTGGGTGATACCTAGACAGTCTGACTTCCGTCCCTCACTTTTCTCCTGTCCCACATCCCTTACCTCCCCAGCCCCCAGGCTGTGGCTGCACCTTGGAAATGCAGAATCCTAAGCTTGGCATCAGCTTTCAATCTGTGCGGTGCACTGTGGTCAGCAGCAGCCCCTCCCTGGCCAAGTGACTGCATGAGTCAGGGCTCACCCAAGACACTGTGTTCAGTCCCTAGCACAGACAGGAAGGAAGCCAGGAGGAAAAAAAGAAACAGAACAACAGGGTTGAGGGACAAGGAGACAGGAAGAAGAAACAAGGCTCCTCACAGGAGCATGTGCTAGGACGGGCTGAGGCTGAAACCAGAGGCTGCAGAATCTGCTGGCAGGGCGTTTATTTTGGATTCTGCTGAAGAGATTTGGAGACCAATTCTAGACTGACACACAGCCCACTCACAACTACCATCTCTTCCTGGAGGCTGTCTTCCTTTCAGTCTCCACCCCAGCCAAAACCTCATCTCCCACCTACTCCTTCCACGAAGCATGATCCAGCCTGAACAACCTTCAGTGGATTTATTTCTTTGTTCCCAGCTTTGGGACCTCTGCCTTTGCTGTTCCCTGGGGATGGGTGGAACCCACGGCCATAGATTAGCCCATGATGCTAGTTCGAGTGTCACTAGGTTAAATTTTTTTCTCTTCTTTCTCCTCCTCCTCCTGCTTTTTTATGGGGATGGGGGGTCAGGGTCTTGCTAAATTGTCCAGGCTGGTCAAGTTTATGATCCTTCTGTCTCAACATCATGAATAGCTGGGACTACAGTCAGGCACTACCATGCCCTGCAACTTGTTTCTGTTGTTGCATAATAAATTGCCACACATTTAACATCTTAAAACAGTACCCATTTATTTTCTCATCATTCTGTAGGCCAGAAGTCCAAGCTTATGACTGAGTTCTCCATTTAGGTCTCAGGAAACTAAGCCAAGGTGTTGAACATTCTAGGCTCTTAATGGAGGTTTTGGTGTAGGATTCACTTCTGGACTCATTCAAGTTATTAACAGAATTCAGTTCCATTTGGCTGTAGGACTGAGGTCCCTATACAAAGGTCTCTGCCGGGTGTGGTAGTGCACACTTATAATCCCAGAGGCATGGGATCATTTCCAGTTCAAGGCCAATCTTCAGTACATAGTGAGACCCTCTCTCAACACCACTCCCCCGCCGCCCCCTGCAAAAAAAAAGTTCCCTGAGTTTTCTTGGCCATCTGTAAGCCAGAGGCTGTTTTCAGGTTCTAGAGGCTGCCTATATTCCTTAGCTTTGGACCCCTCCACTTAGTAGACAGCAAAGGCACATGGAGTCCTTCTGTTTCAGTTTTCCTAGACTTTCATTCTGCCTTCCTCTTCTGTTGCTGGCTAGAGAAATTTCTCTGCTTTTAAGCATTCATGTGATTGCACTGGCCTGTCTGAATAACACAAGATAATTTCCTTATTTTAACTTTAGTTAACCGTAATTAATGACCTTAATAATACCTGCAAAGTACCTTTGTCAGGTAAAGGTAACATATTCATGGAGATTAGTACATGAGATATGTAGGGTCATTATTTTACCTGCCGCATTCCATCCTCTAACCCTCAGAGTCCAGTCTGGGCCAGGCACCCAGAAAGGCAGAAGCAGAAGGATTGAAAACTCCAGCCTAGCCCAAGCAATTTAGCAACTTAAGAGAGACTCTATCTCAAAATAAAAAATGAAAAGGGGTGGGGATGCAGCTCATTGTGATGGCCTTGGGTTCAATCCTCAGTACTATACACAAAAAAGATTCTGTCCCACATGTAAAATACATTCCTAAAATTCTCATACTCTTACAGCAAGAAGTCAAAAGTTTTTAAAAAAATCTCATCATATTAAAAGTCCAAAATTTCATCATCTAAATCAGATACAGATGAGGCTTTGGGTATAGTCCATCCTGGGGCATAGTTCTTCACCTGTGCAACCAAAGAAACGAGTCCTGTGCTCCAGAAAAACACACACTGGCAGTGTGGGTGCGGGACAACAGTCCAGTTCAAAGAGGGGTCACATGAGGGCTGGAGCCACAGCTCAGCGGCATGGCACCTGCCTGGCAAGCGTGAGGTCCTGAGTTTGATTCCTGGTTCTAAAAAAAGGTGGGGTGCAGATGGAAAGCAAAAAGGAGTCACGACCCAAAGCAATTTCAAAATCCAGCTGGGAAAATTCTCTTGGGTTATCAGGCCTAAAATAATCCTTCAGGCTTTGTTCTGCCTGCTGGGCTCTCAGTTCCACCCTGTGGATTAGTCATCTTTCCTAAAACACCATGGCTGAGTACCTACTAAAGCCGCCATCACCAACTCCTTGTCATTTTTTGTTATATTGCACTAGTCTTTTTTTTTTTTTTTTTTTTTTGCAGCACCAGGAATCGAACTCACAACCTCGCACCTGCCAGGGCAGGCGTTTAAGCCATTGAGCCAAACTCCCAGCCCTGGTTTTTCGAGGCAGGGTCGCCTTTGTAGCTCAGGCCGGCCTTGCACTCCTGTTGTAGCCCAAGCTGGCCTCCAGCTCACAACACTCCTCCTACCTCAGCCTCCTGAGTGCTGGGATTAAAGGCGGGTGTCACCATGCCCGGCTGCACTACTTACTCTTTGAAATACTGTGCGTTACTGTTTTTTAATGTCCTAGCAATTTATTCACTTGACCTCTCCATCAGAATATAAATTCCATGGAAGCAGAGACCTTGTCTTTATTTTAATTTCTGTTTTCCAAACACGTGCTATAATGCCCGAAATGTATAAATATTTCATGAGCCAGGTGGAGTATTGCATGCCTGTAACTCCAGCTACTCAGGAGGCTGAAACAGGAGGATCACAGGTTTAAAGCCAGCTTGAGCAATTCAGCAAGACCCTGTCAAAAAAGGAGCAAGGTACTGGTGTGTAGCTCAACACCCTGGGTTCAATCCCTTGTACCAATACATACACACATATACACACATACATACATATATATACACACATACTCACATATACACACACATACCCATATACACGCATACATACATATTTTATGAATAAATGAACAAATGAGGTAAATGTAGAATAAAGCTAAATTATGACCCCCAAATATGTCTACATCCCAATTTTTTTTGTTGTTGTTGTTGTTTTTTTTTTTTTGCACGGCACCAGGGATTGAACTCACAACCTCGCGCCTGGCAGACAGGCGCTTAAGTCACTGAGCCAAACTCCTGGCCATCCCAACCTTCAGAATCTTTGTTACCTTACATGGCAAAAAAAAAATTTTACAGATGAGAGTAAATTAAGGAATTTGAGATGGGGAGACTGTCCTAGATTATCTGGGTCTGGCCTGTGTAATCACAAGGGTTCTTATAAGGGGGACACAGATAGCCTGGTGTGGTGGCACACACCTGTAATCCCAGCACTAGGGAGGCTGAGGCAGGAGGGTTGCTATGAGTTTGAGGCCATCCTGGAGTACATAGTGAGACCTTGTCTCCAGGGGGTGGGGCACAAAAGAAGTCAGTTTAGCAGAGAAGGTGGTATGATGATGGAAGCAGATATTAATGTGCCTACTAGTTGAGGATGGGGCCACCAGTCAAGGAATAAGAAGCTGAAAAAGGCAAGGGAATGGATTCTCCATTGGAGTCACCAAGTGGAACCAGTCCTGCCAACACCTGACTAGCTTGGTGAAACTGCTTTTGGACTTCTGACCTCCAGCATTGTAAGAGAACAAATGGGTATTGTTTTAAGCTGCTAAGTTTGTGATCATTTGTCATATCAGATTGCACTCAGTAGTGTTGACTGCAACTGCTAGTGGTCCCCTAAGACTCATTTTCCCTTCCTTCCAGAGTAATAGAACTTTCATCTGGGCAAAGCCTGCTCAGGCTGAGCATGGTGGTGCACACCTATATTCCCAGCACTCAGGAGACTGAGGCAGGAGGATTACCATGAGTTCAAGGCCAACCTGGACTACAGAGCAAGACCTTGTTTCAAAAAAACAAAAATGCTGCGCAGGAGCCAGGTGTGGTGTGGAAGTTGTAATCCCAGCACTTGGGAAGCTGAGGCAGGAGGATTGCCATGAGTCTGAGGCCAGCCCAGGCTACATAGTGAGTGAGTTCAAAGCTAACCTGAACTACATAGCAAGACCCTGTCTCGCCACACATGTTGGCGCACGCCTTTAGCCCCAGCACTCAGGAAGCTGATGCAGGAGGATCGTTGTGAGTTTGAGACCAGCCTGGGCTACAAAGTAAGTTCAAGGACAGCCTGAACTGCATAGTGAGACCCTGTCTCAAAAAATAGAGCCAGGGATTTAGCTCAGTGATGTAAGCACCTGCCTGGCAAGCGTGAGGTTGTGAGTTTGATCCCTGGTACAAAAAAAAAAAAAAAAAAAAAAAACTGCTCAGGGTAAAAATTGTGTTGCTTACATTCTGTGATCATGTGATTTATATTCTAATGGGATTAGAACAAAAATAATCCTACTTTAAGAGCAGTCTTTTGCGCGTGGCGGGGCAGCTTACTGAGACTCAAACTCAGGACCTCATGCTTGCCAGGAAGGCACTGTGCCACTGAGCTATATCCTCTAGCTCTAAGAACACTCTTCTGATATCTAGAGCTGAGCATGGTAGAACCATACCTGTAATCCCAGCACTCCAGATAGCTGAAACAGGAGGATCACAAATTCAAGCCCAACCTGGAAACTTAGTCACTTAGTGAGAATTTGTCTTTAAAAAAAAAACAAAACAAAAAACAGACAGGCGATGTAGCTCAGTGCAAAGGCACTAGGTTCAGTCTCCAGCACCATACACGTAGGAAGAAAGGAAGGAGGCGAGGGAGGGAGGGAGGAGCATGTCATTCCTTTACTTTTCTGCCTGTACAAAGGCAACACTATGAAGGTGATGGTGGCCCACCTGGGGCCACTGGGTGAGAACCGTGTCCAAGGGATGTAACAGCAGCAAGATAAAAAGAACATGGGTTGTGATGGCTTCATGGGAGGATTCACCATACTAACTTGGACTTTTATGTGAGAAATAAATTTCTGTCGTAAGCTACAAGTTAATTTGGGTCTCTCTTTCATGCAGCTAAAGAAATGAGTCCCTTATACGAACAATTCCTACTTACTATCCATTATATTGATACCACTTCCTACTTACTATCCATTGTATTGACACCTTGAACTCACTTTGTAGCACAACCTGGCCTTGAACTCACTGCAATCCCCTGGAGGCTGAGGCATGAGAATCGCAGTGAGTTCGAGGCCACCCTGGTCTACAAAGTGAGTTCAAGGCCATCTTGCACTACATAGTGAGACACTGTCTCAAAAAGACAAAAACAAACAAACAAAAACCCTCTTAATCTCTTTCCTCTGAATCATCTTGACTAACTGAAAGACTTTGTTGGGAACAAACAGTTCAGAGGTTTTTACAAAAGTCAAACTTGATATGGCTCTTGCCACAAAGATGATTTTTAATCAAATTTTGTCACTTCAAATCCTTCTTTTTGATTTTTGTTTTTGTTTTGCGACAGGGTCACAATATGCAGTTCAGGCTGGCCTTGAACTCATTATGTAGCCCAGGCTATCCTCAAACTCATGGTAATCCTCCTGCCTCAGTCTCCTCAGTGCTGGGATTACACTGGCTCTTAAGGCCCTTCTTTGTTGTAGCCTCTATTGGTTAAAAATATAGATCACACAGGTGGGGAGGGAGCCCAGTAGCACAGCACTTACCTAGCATGAGCAAAGCTTTGGGTTCCATCCTCAAACACACACAGAGCAGATCACTGGCCTGGAGTTTCTGTATTCTCCAGATTTCTGCTTAAAAACTGATGAACTTTTCTTATGGCAACTTGTAAAATGCACCCAACAGCAGCTAAGGCATACTACCAATGTCTTCCTTCCCAAATATTTTGTCTAAATCCCTAGCCTCATTTGGTCATTATTATAGAGTATTCTTAGTTATTCCCAGTTTACAGTTTTTTGTTTGTTCAGCTTTTTTTTTTTTTTTCCTTTGGTACCAGGGATCAAACTCACAACTTTGTGCCTGCCAAGCAGGCACTTATGCCACTGAGCTAAATCCCCAGCCCTATTTTTTGAGTCAGGGTCTCACTATGTAGTTCAGGCCGGCCTTGAACTCACTTTGTAGCCCAGGCTGGTCTCGAACTCACAATGATCCTCCTACTTCAGCCTCCCAAGTGCTGGGATTACAGGCATGCATCACCACACCCGGCCCAGTTTACAGTTTAACTGGAGGCATAATATGAGTCGTCATCTTCACATTTTCCAGTAATAGTTTTCTTACCAGCCACTATCCAGCTCAAGCTCAAGACCAATGCCAGCTATTTTTTTTTCCAGCTTTCTTACCAGCCACTATCCAGCTCAAGCTCAAGACCAATGCCAGCTATTTTTTTTTCCAGCGCTCCAATTTTGGATATTCTGTAACAGTTTTTTAAACCATAATGTGGTAACAAATAACCTTAATCTATCAGTGGCCCACAGCAAGCATGACACATTTCTCACGTCATACAGGTGAACTATAGCCCAGCCTCAAGCCCGTTCCGAACTGGGTTCCAGAATGAAGGCTGGATCAGAACAGTGTCAGGTTCCTGGCAGAGGGGACAGAGCAGAGCTGCCACGCTATTCACTGATGCTTATCACATCTCTTTCTTTCTTTCTTTTTTTAAATTTTATTTTTTTAAATTTTTATTTATTTATTTTTTTTGCGGCACCAGGGATTGAACTCACAACCTCACACCTGCCAGACAGGTGCTTAAGCCACTGAGCCAAACTCCTAGCCCTGGTTTTTTGAGGCAGGGTCGCACTATGCAGCTCAGGCTGGCCTTGCAATTGCGTTGTAGCCCAAGCTGGCCTCGAACTCACAATGCTCTGCTCCTCCTACCTCAGCCTCCCGAGTGCTGGGATTAAAGGCGTGTGCCACCATGCCTGGCCTAAATTTTATTTTAAAGAGGAAAAGAAGATAAAACAAAACTTCAAAACAATATAATAGAATAGTAACAATGGTTAATACATTGTGTATTGCTATCTTCAAATTAGTTACTCAAGAGTACACGATAGAGGCATTTAATCGTCCAAACAGTATTAGCACAAACCTTTCTTTTAATGAACTAAGAGAAATTAGTAGTATAACTAGCTAAACTATCATTTTATATATATATGCTTTTCCCTTCCTTCTTTTCTCCATTCCCCCATCCTAGTTTCTTTCCTCTTGAAGTTTCTACCCATTTTATAATATCTATTGTACATTTTTTTATCTTATTTACTTTCAGCTTCTCACACTGAGACGATACATTTACACATGTGCATCTGGTTTCTTTCACTTATGAGTATGGTTTTGAGTTGCATCCATTTACTATAAAAGTGTCCAGTTTATCCTTCTTTATGGCTGAGTAGTATTCCACTGTAGAAGAAGACCACATCTTTTTATCAGTTCCTCAGTTGATGGGCATTTGGGTTGTTTCCAAGATCTAGCTATTACAAACTGTGCTGCTACTGACATGGGTGCACATATATCTTTATGGTATGCTGTTTTTAATTCTTCTAGGAAGATACCCAGAACAGGAATAGCTGGGTAAAATGGGACCTCCAATCCTAGTTTTTTGAGGAATCTCCATACTGATTTCCACAATGGTTGCACCAGTCTGTACTCCCACTAACAGTGGAGAAGTGTTCCTTTTTCCCCACAGCCCTGCCAGTATTCGTCATTGGTTGATTTTTTGATAATAGCCATTCTTTCCAGGGTGAGATGAAATCTCAGTGTTGTTTTAATTTGCATCTCTCAAATTACCAGTGATGTTGAACATTTTTCCATGTATTTTTTTGCTGCTTGTATTTCTTCATCTGAGAAGTGTATATTCATCTCAGATGCCCATTTTTGGATTCGGTCTTTAAATCTGGGAGCTCTGATTTTTTTGTTGTTGTTGTTGTTTAGTTCTTTATATGTTCTTGGTAGTAATACTTTGTTTAAGGAACAGCTGGCAAACATTTTTTCCCACAGTGTGAGTTGTCTCTTCACTCTGTTGGTGGTTTCTCTTGCTGTGCAAAAGCTTTTTAAGGGCCGGGAGTTTGGCTGTGTGACTTATGCTCCGTGACTTGCGTGTGACTTGCGTGTGCGTTCAATCCCCAGTACCAACAACAACAACAACAACAACAACAAAAAGCTTTTTAACAAGATGAGATTTCAGGCTTTGATTCTTTGTGATAATTCCTGTGTGACTGGGTGTATTTGCCTAATGTCTTCAAGAATTTTATCTATTATATCTTCCAGAAGATTCAATGTTTTGCTTTTAATAGATCTTTGATCCATTTCAAATTTAGTTTAGTACATGGTGAAAGATATGAGTCCAATTTTAATCTTTGGCATGTGCAGAGGCCAGTTTTTCCAGCATCATTTATTAAAGAGGCTGTCTTTATTCCAGTGAATGTGTTGGGCACCTTTGTCAAAGATAAGGTGGCTAAGTATGTCTGAAGTTGTTTCTGCATCCTCTAATCTGTTTCATTACTCCTTAGGTCTGTTTTTTGTTTGTTTGTTTGTTTGTTTGTTTTGTTTTGTTTTCCTTTTTGGCCAGTACCATCCTGTTTTTATCACAGTAGCTTTATAGTGTAATTTCAAGTCAGGGACTGTGATGCTCCCTGACTGACCTTTGTTTCCCAGAATTGTCTTTTCTATTTTAGGTCTCTTCTAGTTCCAAATGAATTTTAGGGTTGTTTTCTCTAATTCTGTAAGATATGCTACTGGAATTTTGATTGAAATTGCATTAAATATATATGACAGTTTTGGGAGTATGGCCATTTTCACTGTATCGGTTCTTCCTACTCAAGGGCAAGGAATATCTTTCCATTTTCTGATATCCTCTTCAATCTCCTTTTTCAGAGATTTCTGAAAAAGGTTTTCAATGTAGAGGTCTTTCACATACTTCATTAGATTTATTCCTAGGTATTTCATTTTTTTAATGCTATTTTTTTGAGAACCATATTAGATTTCAAAAACAAGACAGAAAGAAATCCCCCATAGTTGCTATATTGCATATTTTTATCTTATAAATAGATACTCAGACTGCCAGCTTGAGGCTTACAAAGTCAATCAAACAATACAAGCATTAAGGTGCTTTTGTTTTGTTTTGTTTTGAATTTCAGGAGCTATCATTTCAGGCTGTGTTCCTCCAAATCAGTTGGTTGCTTATGGTGGGGTGGGGAGGAGGTTCAGCTTTTCTTGTCTCCTAGCCCACGCACCAGCTGGCACACAGGAGGGAGTTGGTTTCTTGGTTCTCCTCCTACCCACAAATGCTGCTGGCTCATGGGTGGGGGTTGACTTCTTGGTTCTCCTCCTGGCCCACAACTACTACTGGCTCATGGGTAGGGTTGGTTTCTTGGTTCTCCTCCCAGCCCACATGGCTGCTGTTGGCCCACAGGAGGGAGTTGTTTGGATGCTATTGTGAAAGGTGTTGTTTCCCTAATTTCTCTCTTAGTGAGTCTGTTTTTTGTATACAGGGAGGTTATTGATTTTTCAGTGTTGACTTTGTATTCAGTTATGCTACTGAATCTGCTTATTAAATCCAGCAGTTATTTAGTGGAGTTTTTGGGGTCTTACATGTAGAGTATCATGTCATCTGCAAATAATGATAATTTAACGTCTTCCTTTTCTTTCTTTTTTTGTTATTCCTTTTATTTCTTTCTCTTGTCCAATTGCTCTGGCTAAAGTTTCCAGGACTATGTTGAATAAGAGTGGAGACAGTGGACATCCTTGTCTTGTTCCTGACCTTAGAGAGACAGGTTTTTTTTTTGTCCAGTTAGTATGATGTTGGCTGTTGGTTTTTCATAGATGGCTTTTATCAGATTAAGATAAAGACCATCTATTCCAATTTTCTGTAGTTTTTTTTTTATCATGAATGAGTGCTAGATGTTGTCAAAAGTTTTTTCTGCATCTATTGAAGTGGTCATGATTTTAGTCCTTGCCTCTGTTAATACTGTGTATTACATTTATGAGTTTATGTATTTTTGAACCATCCCTACATTCCTGGGTTGAATCCCACTTGATCATGGTGTACAATCTTCTTGACAATTTGCTGCAGTCTGTTTGCCAGTGTTTTATTGAGGATTTTTACATCAATGTTCATTAGGGAGATTGGCCTGTAATTCTCTTTCTTAGTTGGGTCCTTCTCTGGTTTTGGTATCAGGGTAATGCTGGCTTCCAGGAATGAACTTGCTTCCCTTTCAATTTCATTAAAGAGTTTGAGAAGTAGTGCTGTTAGGTCTTCTCTAAATTTCTTGTAGAAGTCAGCAGTGAATACATCAGGGCCTGAGCTTTTCTTTGTTGGTAATTTTTAATTACATTTTCAATTTCATTGATTGATATTGAGTTATTTAGGATTTTTATATCTTCTGGATTAAGCTTTGATAATTCCCATGTATCTAGGAATTTTTCCATTTCTTCTGCTTTTTCCATCTTATTAGAATACAAGTTGTTGGGTTTCTTGGCTTTTTTGTTTTGTTTTGTTTTGTTTTGTTTTTTGGAGACAGGGTCTTGCTATACCTTGAGCTCACTTGGTAGCCCAAGCTGGTCTCAAACTCATAACAATCCTCCTGATTCAGTCTCTTGAGTAGAATACAAGTTTTCAAAGTAGGTATAGATGATATGGATTTCTGCAGAGGCCATTGTGATTTCACCCTTTTCATTCCTTTTTTTTTGTGGCACCGGGGATTGAACTCACAACCTCACACCTGCCAGACAGGTGCTTAAGCCACTCAGCCAAACTCCCGGCCTTAGTTTTTTGAGGCAGAGTTGCACTATGCAGCTCAGGCCAGCCTTGCGCTCGCGTTGTAGCCCAAGCCGACCTCGAACTCACAGTGATCCTCCTACTTCAGACTTCCCAGTGCTGGGATTAAAGGCGTGTGCCACCACGCCCAGCTTTTTTTTCTTTTTTCTTTTCTTCTTCTTCTTCTTCTTCTTTTTTTTTTTTTTTTTTTTTTTGTGGCACCGGGGATCAAACTCAAACCTTGCACCTGCCAGGCAGGTGCTTAAGTCACTGAGCCAAACCCCCAACCCTTCCCTTTTCATTCCTAATTGTGTGGATTTGTGTCTTTTCTTTCATTTTTTATAAGGATGGATAAGAGTTTATTGATTTTATTTAATCTTTCAAAGAACCAACTCTTCAGTTCATTGATTCTTTGTATTGTTTTTTAGTCTCCAATGCACTAATTTATGCTCTGATCTTTATAATTTCCTCTCTTGTATGGGCTTTTGGCTTAGCCTACTCTTCTTTTTCTAGATGTTTGAGGTTCATTAAGTTGTTTATTTGCACTTGCTGTTTTCCTGATATGGGTATTTACTGCTATAAATTTCCCTCGTAGGACTACTTTCACTATGTCCTATAAGTTCTGGTGTGTTGTATTGTCATTATCATTTAGTTGTAGAAAGTGTCTAATTTCTTCTTTAACTTCATCTGTGACCCACTGGTTGTTCAGGAGGATGTTATTTAATTTTCATGTGTTTATGAAGTTCTTGTGGTTTCTTCTGCTACTGATTTCCAATTTCATTGTACTATGGTCTGATAATATGCATGGGATAATTTGAATTCCTTTGCATTTACTTAAGCATGTTCTACGAACTAGTATGTGGTCTGTTTTGGAGAATGTCCCATGTGCAGCTGATAAGACTGTATTCTGGTGTTGTGGGGTGGAA
This sequence comes from Dasyprocta punctata, assembly GCA_004363535.1. NCBI lineage: Eukaryota > Metazoa > Chordata > Mammalia > Rodentia > Dasyproctidae > Dasyprocta > Dasyprocta punctata. The sequence goes on along the minus strand of RJWM01019893.1, from coordinate 15,164 downwards.
CACTCTGTAGATATCTATGAAGTCCATTTGTTGTCCATTGTGTTGAAAAGTTTGGTTAGGTTCTAATATTTTATTGTTGATGTTCTTGTCTAGTTGGTCTGTCTTTTTGTGACAGTGGGGCATTGAGATCCTCCAATACAATTGTATTACTGCTTATTTGATTTTTCATGCCTGTCAATATTTGCTTTATATAGTTGGGTACACTGCTATTTGTTGCATATATATTTATGATTGTTATCTCTTCCACCTGGATATTTCCCTTTACAAGGATTTAGTGACCTTCTTTATCTCTCTTAATCAGTCTTGGCTTGAAATTTACTTTGTCTGCACATAGTATAGCTACCCCTGTGTTTTTCTGGGTTCCTATCACATGGGGTATTGCTTTTTATTCTTTGACTTTCAGTCTATGAGCATCTATGAATTTTTTTTTGTACCAGGAATTGAATTTACAACCTTGCACTTGCCAGACAGGCACTGTGCCACTGAGTTATATTCCTGGCCCTATGAATTTCTTTTTGAATTAAATGTGTTTCTTTTGTGTGTGTGTGTGTGTGTGTGTGTGTGTGGCACCGGGGATTGAACTTGCAACCTCGCGCCTGCCAGACAGGCGCTTAAGCCACTGAGCCAAACTCCCAGCCCTAGTTTTTTGAGGCAGGGTCGCACTATGTAGCTCAGGTCAGCCTTGCGCTCGCATTGTAGCCCAAGCAGGCCTCGAACTCACAATGCTCCTCCTACCTCAACCTCTCGAGTGCTGGGATTAAAGGTGTGTGCCACCACGCCCAGCTTAAATGTGTTTCTGGTATGCAGCATATTGTTGAATCTTCCAGGTGTAGCTAGTTCTTGGGTTTTGAGTCTGTTGCAAGATCCTACCTCTGCAGTTATCTGAGAAATTATTTCTGACTTGATTTTTTTCTAGAGCCCCATTGAGCTGCTTTGTTGCCACTACTTCAGAGAAGCCAGGTGGGTGACCCTCAGACCATCCCACCTCATTGCCCCCTGAGCCCACCCCTTATGAACTGAATGACTGGTGCTACACCTTGCTCGAGTGTCTTTTCACTTTCTTTTCTTTTTTTTATTTCCTAGGGTGATGCTTGTAAATTGCCTATGGTGGGTTGCTTTATTGCTAGTCTTTAGAACACTTAGGAAATGACTAGGGTGTCTTCAAGTGCAACTGGTTCTTGGATTTTGAGTCTGTTGCAAGATCCTACCTATTCAATTTGTTGGGGATAAGAAGTTGTTGCCTGTTTGACCCAGCCCCTGGTTCTTTGGCACTAGGCCACAGTATATTCTGTGACCCTTAGTCAATCTGCCTTGAAATACCAGGAAGAACAGCTGTTTAGAACAATTATGTCACTTTTGGCTATACCAAAAGTGGTACCATCAGCAATGACAACAGCATCAAACACAACCTAGAAAATGACAAACTGAGCTAACCACTAATATGCCATCTTTAACCATATGAACTAGATTTCTCGCTATGTAACAAAATTTAAAACAAACCAAAAAATTATATGTTGTATACAAGTCCTTAATATGTCAGTTTTGCCCTCAGAAGTTAAAATTTAAAATGAGTTATGGAGAAAATAGAGAAGTGGAAGGAGAGGAAGAGATTATAAGTAAGGCTGGAGGACAAAGGAAGATTAGGCCAACTTTGAGAAACTGGTACAGAAGACTGGCAGGAAAGAAAAGGAAGAGATAAAAAGAACAAGACAGAATCAGAACCACAAAGAGGCTAGAAACTATGTTCACACTCATATAAAAACAAGATAAAGCAATGAAGGAGAGAAAAAAACAAAACCAAAACCACAACAATAAAACAAATGAGAGAGAGGGAGAAGGAAGGACAAAAAGAGAGAGAGGAGGGAGGGAGGGGGAGAGAGAGAGAGAAAGAGAGAGAGTTCATTTCCAGGTTTGTCTCTGCTGCCACCGGCAGACAATGTGTGGAAGCAGAGTCCCAATCCATGTTGATTAATCCCAGTAAGCCAGCAGTAGCTTTGCTTTGCTTTCTTTGCTTGCTTGCTTGCTTGCTTTCTTTCTTTTTTTCTTTGTTTCTTTCTTTTGAGACAGGGCTTCACTATGCAATTCAGGCTAGATTTGAACTCACTTTGTAGCCCAGGGTGGCCTTGAACTCACAGTTATCCTCCTGCCTCAGCCTCCTGAGTGCTGGGATTACAGAGCAGTAGCTTTTTGGCTACTGAATAATCTCAATGAGCCCATGCCTTCTGGCTCAGATCAGACTCATTCAGCTTGTAGCAGTCAGTGCACCTTCCATGGGCCTGAGCCCAGCTGGGAGTCCTAGATGGAGCCAGCAGCCACTCTGAGTTTTGAGCTCAGCTGACCCTTCTCCAAGATGGCTCCAGGCCAATTGCTGTCTTGTGCGGGAAGACTGAACACTCAGCACTCACCACCAGCCAGTGTAGTCCTTCACATCTGCTTCTCCCCTCCACTGCTGCATCTCTCCATGGAGGCCTCTGGGGTCTCCAGCAGTCACCATGTGTCCACAGGTTTGAACCACTCCTCTTATGCCGTGAGTCCCATCTCAGGGAGAAGGTTCTGCCAGCCACCTCCTTCCTCTCCACTGAAGCCCCTCTCTCCACTCTCCCCATGGGCCCCAGCCTGTGCCTCAGATCCTTCCCAAATCCAGGAGACCCACCTCCCTCCCTTCCATACCCACTACATTGCTGTATTTCAGTATCTGGATAGCAACTCCCAGAGAGGCTCCCTCCCCACTGTTCATCACTCCACCATCCTGGTTCTCCCCACATCTGTTTCTAAGTAGTGTTTTGTATTTTTACTCAGATTCCACTGGCCATTGCAAAGGCATAGAGCCAAGTCTATGTCACCAGGGCATGAACGTATAATCCTCCTATAGCATACACCCAGTGGGGAAAGAGTGAATATTTGGAGCAATAGTTCAATCAATCATAGGGGTGTGCCAGAAATACTAACATGTTCACAATGGAGCCATAACTCTTATGTCTCGCTGGGTGCCTCTGAACCACCAGTGAAACATGCATAACTGTCCCATTGTGTGGCATGGGAGAGACCAATGGGTGGTGCAAGCTGGTCAGTAGTGGTACATTCAGCTCATTCACTCCTACCTCTAACACACACACACACACACACACACACACACACATGGGCACAGGCACATGCGTGTGTGTGCTGTGTTGCAGTGATTCATACCATTTAACACCCACCTACATCTTGGCAAAGGGTGGAGTCTTGACTCAAGGGCAGACAGTTCCTAGGCAGGTAGTCAGTATAGCCTCATCTGTAGTGTGAACTACACCAATTCCTTTTCTTGGAAATTTAGACTACACAATACTTAAGGCTGGGCATGGTGGTGCATACGTGTAATCCCAGTACTCAGGAGGCTGAGACAGGAGGATCACTGGGAGTTTAAGGCCAGCCTGAGCTACAAAGTGAGTTCAAGGCCAGGCTGAACTGTAGAGTGAGACCTTGTCTCAAAAGGATATATATATATACACTGATTAAACTGTAGCTGACAGGTTGTAACACCAGGTAGATACAGACTAGCCACAGCTAGTCAATACCCTTTCTGTGAAAGTGAAGCTAACAACAGCCAACCCAGTATTTCAGTGCAGAATCTGCCTGCCTGTAGGTCCCTGATGAGATGTTTCCCACAGGGAAGGGGTGTCCACAGGGTATGCTCCAGTGCCATGGCTCCACTTGTTCACTGCCCTGACAGGCCTGCTCCAAACTTGTTACTCACCTGTTCAAATCTTCCATGGGTCCCCATAGATCATACTGTGGAGCCCAAAACCTCACCTGACTGGTCATCTAGCTACCTCTTCCTGACGGCTTCCTGGGTGAGAGAGGTGAGCTCCACTTCAGGGAAGGCGCTGTCCAGCACAGCTGGAAGAAGGCATACATTGTACGTGGACTTCCAGCTGTACAGATGTGGCATAGTATATGCCGAGTCTGCATCAGATCCCAAAGATGCCTGGATTTTGCACTTCACTGTGAAGACAGAGAGGAGAAAGCGGACAGAGGGAGCCAACAGGATCCACTGATGATGCAGGCTACAGGGGAAGAGATGGAGAATCAGGGGAGCCCAAGCCCCAGGTCCAAATCAGCCTAGTCTGGGACTGAGGAACAATCCACCTAGGCCCACACTTTCCCACAAGGTGGTCATCTAGATTGCATTTTCACACTCCTGGGAATGGGGAGCACTTTCCTTAAAGTGTCCAGATCGCTGTCCCTGCCAGTCCCCATCTCCTTTGGAACTTTGATCTTGCCCTGAGCACTCTGGGATCTAACCACTTATGGATGTGTGAGGAGGGATTGTGGCAGCCCCACCACAGCAGCTTACTCTAGTGGCTGTTTAATATTGAACAGGAGGGATCACTCCCTATGGCCCAATCCCAATGCTCCTCAGGGACAGCCTAGGTCTGTTGGCCAATCCGATTCCAGTAATGACCCAGCCACTGCCTGGGTCACGCCCATGCACTCTCCGCCCAACTGCTGGTACAGGGACTGGCGGCAGTGGCGCAGGCAGGACAGCTGTCTTCTGGGGCACAGCGGGGTGGTTGGCCACCAGCCAGGGATGCGGCCCAGCAGGCCAGGCTTGGCTAGGCCTGGCTGGGAACCTGATCCCATCCCCTTGCCACTCCCCATCCCAGGACCAGGAGTGCACAAATGAGCTCACAAGTGATCTCACATCCAGCCCAAGTGGGACAGACCTGGGTGTCTTGAATGTAGCTCCCAACCTTGGGAACCAGAGCAAAGCACTGCGCAGTTACAAGGTCAGGAACTAGCTTATGCTTTGAAGCCTGTTGTCCTGGGCCAGCCCCACACACCTCTCTAGAAATTAGGTGTCTGGCTTGGGAACCCTTTGAAATCAGGACTTAACCCCAAGTGCCTGTAGGAGCAGGACACATGCCCCTCTACTTGCTCTCACTAGGCAACCTCCAGGGAACCTGGGATCCTGCAGGGCGCACCTGCCCTAAGCAGAATGCTCACATAAAAGGTAGGACCTCTGTCTGGCATGGGACCTGGCCTGCTCTTCCTTCTGCCCAGGCTCTTCCGGGGCCTCCTTGCATAACTGACTCCTCCTCATTTAACATTTCAAATAAATATTGTCCCCTCTGAGACTATATCTTCCTGTCACTAAATCTAAAGTGACAGGCCCAACGTCTTAGTATCTTTTTCATGATGCCTCTTGCTCTTGGCCTCAGGAATGCCAGCCCTCTCACACATACACAGTCACCTTGCTGTGTTCAGGGATACATACTCACAGTGGTGGGACAGTACTGAGCTGGGCGCCACCTGTCTATGTCATCTCTCCAGCCCCCCACATGGGACAGCAGAAGGGCAGAACTAGCAGCCTGTGGTCCTGGTTGCTGAGGGCAGTCTGGATTGAGTGCAGGGATGGCTGGGAGCTGGGTGGCCGTGAACCTTGAGGCCTTGGGCCAGCCCTCCAGGAACATATACATACAGGGGTCTGCAAGTTGTTTTTTTCTTTTTCTTTTTCTTTTTTTTTAATTTTTTACAAAATCATGTGTCCCAGCCAAACAGGATGCTGCAGGCCCTCGACCTGGTTGTGGCCTGATGGGAGAGGCCCCCGTGAATGAGCAGCTGCCAACTCCAGAAGAGCAATCGGCCCCTCTGCATAGGGACCAGTGTGAGGATAGGGTCTGCAGGAGGCTCTGCCCTGCCCCCACCGCTGCTGGGAGAGAAGGTCAGGCCCTGGGTCCCTGGTGCTCCCAGTGCCTGCAAGGGAAGGAGTAAGAAGAGGGTGTGAGGGGAGGAGAAGGCAGGTGCAGGTGGTGACAGGGTAGGCCCACCACATCTCACCAAGAATGTGTATCATTATCCAATTGCTGTGGTGATGCCAATGATGACTGCCAGGATGAGGATCGTGATGGATACACAGATGACAATCATGACTTTCTTCTGTGGGAGAGGAGGGGTCAGGGGAGATCACCTAGGAGTGCCAGGGGTCAGGGCTAGGGCTGTGGCTCACCTTCCTCTGCTTCTTCTGGTGCTCCAGGGCTAGCTTGACATGTTCCTGCCCTCGTTCTACATAGTCTGCTGAGCTCAGAATATTCTTCTCAATCCGGTTGATCATTTCGCCCTGTTCAGAGAACAGGGTGGTTCAGGGAGCCAGGGATGACCAGTCACGGGAGAACAGCATCTTTGCCCACCCCAGCCCCAGGTGACTGAAGGACACTCCTGGCAGAAAAAAAAAAAACCACAAAAAGATCTGGCAGGACCAGATGGGACACAAGCTCAGACCCCTAGAGATGGCTTCTAGGCCCCTTTCAATCAAATGGTCCCTTCTCCCCTTTTCCCTCATTCCATACAATCTCCAAATACAGTGGCAGCCTTGAGTCAAGGACCACAAATCGCTCACTTGTTTGTTTGTTTGTGACAGGGTCTTACTATGCATCCTCCTGCCTCAGTCTCTCAAGTGCTCAGATTACAGGCATGCACACGCATACCCAGCAGCTCATATCTTTTCCATAGATGAACTTCTGTCCACTCACAAATCTATCTGAATCCCCCCATTCTTCTAGGACTGTCTCTCAGCTGCTATGAAGCCCTCGCTGTCCCTGCCTCCTACTGGCACTACCAGGCTTCAGGGCCTGACATTCCCACAGAATAACAGCCCTTCCCCATGACTCCCAGCTATAAAAGAGCATTTGCTGCAGCACTAGAGATCAGCTCAGTCCCTCGCCAGGGGCAGGAAAATGCCACTTGAGCCCCAACCTTGGACAGATTTTAGAAGGCAGGCCATCTAGTACCTTATTTTTAAGGTACTATGACTGAACCTAGGGAGCACTGAGCTACATCCCCAGCCCTTTTACCTTATTTTATTTTATTTTATTTTATTTTATGAGACAGGGCCTCGCTAAGAGTCCCAGGCTGCCTCAAACTTGCAATCCTCCTGCCTCAGCCTCCTGAGTATCTGGGATTACAAACATCTGCCATCATGCCTGGCTTCTAGAGGGCAACTTAGACTGGAGTTCTTAGACGCATAATGGTGGATTCTGTCAGCAGGAAAGGAGCCACGGTTGAGGTGATACGTGGGGTGGGCACAAGTTAGAGGGCCAAATAGGATGCTATGTATGTATACAGGAGTGACTCTCTGTGCAGCTGTGGAGGCAGGCACAATTCTGGGGATTTGACTAAGGTTAGGCTTGAGGTATGGCCAGGGTGACAGAACACAAAAGCTCAGCAAGTCTGAGGGAGGTCAGCCCAGGTCATAGCCGAGAGTTCCGACTACACAGCCTCCTGTCCAGGGTGCTTCTTAGGGTACCCACCTGCATCTCCACCTCAGTAGCCAGAAAAGTGAAGATCTCATGAAGCTCACGGATACTCCGCTCTAGTTGCTGGATCTCACTGTGCCGAGCTGAGATCTCATTGAGGGCCTGTCGAGTCATCTTTGTGTCCTTCAGTATCTGGTAGCGTACAGAAATGGGGGAACAGGTCACTGGGAGGCCAGCGACAGGTTAGATGTTCCTGCTGGGCTTCTGGGGCAGCCCTCTGGGGTTGAGTCTGATGGTAACTCCAGGCCTGCTCCTTAATCCCTTCCAGGGCCTCAATTTTCCCTCCGTCAAAAGGCAAGAGGGCTCAGAGAAGATGGGAAGCCCAGCAGAGGGAGGCTGGCTCGACTACTCACATTGGATATGAACACCTCACTCTGTTCGCTGTCCAGCAACTGTCCCAGTTCCTCATCGGACACCGTTCCAGCATTGGCTGTGAAGGAAAAGGGAAGCTCAGAGCTAGCTCTGTGCTACCTGGCCCATCCCAGAGGCTAGGACCCCACTCACTGATCTTCAGCTGTCTGCGAATGCGCTCCATATTTTTCTCCCGATACTCAGACTGCACCAAGTGGCACTTGTCAATGACCTCCACAAACTGCCGGGACAGGACGCCGTGCTAGGGATGGAGGACACAGGATGGGTACCACAGGACTCTTGCCCCTCTGGGCCTTGGCACCGCCAGGGTACAGTAAGCAAACAATACAAGTGGTCAGGAGGCGTCTGCTGCTTTAGCCACTCGCTGATTACCTTGTCAAGCTCCCTCACTTCCCTGAGTGGAAGCCAAAGACTTCACCAGGGCCTACGTGACCCTATATGATCTTCTCCTGCCCTGTCACCTCTCCGACCTTCCCACTTCTCACTGTCCCACCATCCACAGTGGTTTCCGTATCCCTCCTGGACAAAGCACAGGCCCACTGCAGGCCTTTCAACCTATTGCTTCTGCTGTCTAGAATGCTTACTTCCCACATGCCTTCAGGTCTCTACTCACCTTCTGAATGAAGCTTTCTCGTATGTATGTATGTATGTGTTTTTGCAGTACTGAGAATTAAACCCAGGGCCTTCACCCTGGGTCTTAATAGTGGCTAAGTTACCCAGGCTAGACTCAAACTTGGAATCCTCCTGCCTTAGCATCTCAGACATCTATCACCCTGCCTGGTTTATTTTCTTAATTTGTTTTCTGTGGTGCTGAGGAATGAACCTTGTGTATGCTAAGTGCATACTCTGCCACTGAGTTACACCTCCAGCCTGTCCACCTTATTTAAGCTGCAACCCTACCTGCTCCCACCATTCTCTACCCTCTTCCACTGCTCTTCTTTCTTTAATAGTGACTCTGGTCTAAAATAATTAACTTGGGCCGGGCGTGGTGGCGCACGCCTTTAATCCCAGCACTCGGGAGGCTGAGGTAGGAGGAGTGTTGTGAGTTCGAGGCCGGCTTGGGCTACAACATGAGTGCAAGGCCGGCCTGAGCTACATAGTGCGACCCTGCCTCAAAAAACCAGGGCCGGGAGTTTGGCTCAGTGGCTTAAGCGCCTGCCCTGGCAAGCGCAAGGCTGTGAGTTCAATCCCCGGTGCCGCAAAAAAATAAATAAATAAATAAATAAATAAAATAAAATAATTAACTCAGGCTGGGAATATAGCCCAGTGGCACAGTGCCTGCCTCACAAATGCAAGGTTGTGAGTTCAATTCCTGGTACCAAAAATAAAATAAAATAAAATAACTCATTTATTATGGTGATTGTCTCATCCCATGAGAATGAAAGTGCTTCAAGGATAGGGATTTCCGTATCCAAATGGCGATGGTACACAGTAGGCACTCAATGTATACACACCAAATGCCAGCCTTGATGTCTGGCTAGAGTTGTGCCTGTATATATACATGGTGGTCACTATGCTGCCCATGTGTAACAGGTCCCTCTGTATCTCTGGCCTTTCACATCAAGGACCATGACAGGTTCCCCCGAAACACATGCTCTGGGACATTTGGTCCCACACATGCCTTAAATAAGTTCATTCCTTTTCCCCCTGATATTGGGGGGTTGGATGTAGGACCTTTATACTGAGCCAGCTCCTTTTCTATTTTTTATTTTGAGACAAGATCTTAATAAATTTCTAAGTTTCCCAGGCTGGGCTGGAACTTGTGATCCTCCTACCTCAGACTTTCAGAATGCTTGGATTAAAGGCATGTGCCACCATGCCCAGTTTAGAGTATCTTCTTTTTTTATTATTACTTTTACTAGTACATGTTTGCAGAACATAATGATTACATTCATCATGGGGAGTTGGTACATGTATATAACGCATCTTAATTCCTTTTACTTCCCCTTCCTCTTCCTTCTCTGTCCACCTTCCTTAAAGTACTTTTTTTTTTGTGTGTGTGTGTTTTCGAGACAGGGTCTCACTACGCAGTTCAGACTGGCCTTGAGCTCTCTTTGTAGCCCAGGTTGGTCTCAAACTTGCAAATATCTTCTTGCTCAGCCTCCCAAATGCTGGGATTACAGGTGTGCACCACCACACCTGGCTTAGAGTGCCTTCTTTTTAAGACAGGGTCTCACTATATAGTTTAGGCTGGCTTTGAACTCACTATGTAGACCAGGCTAGCCTTGAACTCATGGAGATCCTCCTGCCTCAGCCTCCTGAGCACTGGGATAGAGTACCTTTAAAAGAGACATATCTCCTTTCCTGGACCCAGCAGCACCCTTTCAAGAAGTCCAAACCTCTCCATCTTTGATCTGGGGTCTTCACTGAACCCTGGGTCCACCTTTTCCAACCTTGGACTCTATGAACCCCAAACTATTCTTCAGTGGGCATGGGGAGGGGTAGGCAGATCATTTCAAATTTTCTTACTAAAATGTCACCCTTGGGAAGTTCCTCTTCAGTGTTGTCCTAGGGAAGTTCCTCTTCCTGATTTCTTGAATTCTGTCCCTAAGGCCAAGGATGTCCCTGTTATATAGGAGAAAACCTTGCCAAGTCATTTCTGACTTCTCCCTCTCTTTCCCTGGGCAAAGCCACTAGGTACCAAGTCCTACATGACTAATGTCTCTGTCTCCTACCCAACAAAAATTCCCCATCTCATCTCGTGGAAAGCATGTCTCCTACAGCCAAGCTTAGGTCATGTCTGCAGACACAGCAATTTCTCATTGAAAGGAGGAAAAGAAAGCAGTGCTAAATCACAAGACCTGGTTCTCCACTGTGACTGACTTCTTTCTTTCTGGCACTCAGCTTCCCCATTTGGAAAATCAAGTTGGAGTTGAGAATCTCATCATACATCTACCATTAAATAACTTATGAAACATTGGCTGAAATTTCCTAGTTCTGGGAAAAATAAACCCACCTGGGTTTTTCTCATTCTCGTGTTGACAGAATTACAGTTTTCATCAGCTTCCTCCTTCTGAGGCTCTATGGCTGTGGGAAGACACAAGGGACAGGGAGAAAGGGGGCTTGATCTCTGAAAACTAGAGACCAGGACACAGGGCCAGGGTCATATCCCAACTACAAAATAGAGAGGTTCTTGTCTCCATAAGATTTTTTAGTGAAACAGAATTATATAATGACTAAGGGCTGGGGATGGAGCTCAGTGGTAAAGTGTGTCCTTGGCATGCACAAGGCCCTGGGTTTGATCCCCAACACCACAATAATAAATAAATACACGGACTAATGTTGGACCTCTGACAGGAGAAAATTAATTTTTCTTTTCATTACACCAGTGGTTTCCCAAGAGTATAAGAGGCCTCCTAACAGAAACTCCCATCTGTTTGTCCAAAGAATGCACACTGGGCAGCAAGAACTATGTAATTTGTTTCATTGTAAATAAAGGAACCCGAGAGGCAGGCTTGTGCTATGGAAAGTACCATGGACTGGATGCCAGGAGACAAAGATTCTAGACACAGGCCTACTGTGTGACCTGGCTGTATTACTGGCATCTCAGGGCCAGATACTCCCCAGACCTACCAGGAATAGGGCGGGACCCTAGGGGAGGATCTGTCCGAGGTCCTAGGAGCTCACCCTTCAACTGCGTTCGGATCTCCCTCCCCAGCTGTTTGATCTCATCGCGCAGGTTCTGCAGGTCCTGCTTCATGCCTGCACAAACAAAGCTATGACTTCCACCCAAATCACAGCCCCAAAATCAAGAAATCCACCCTGACCACCACCTGCGCACAACTGCAACCCATCGGACTGAGCATGCGAGTACCCAGGGGTTTGCTTACTCTCCTCAGGAAGGGGCGTGGCCAGGATGGTGACCTGCTGCTTCTCTAACTCCCGTACTTTACTCTCCAACTTGACCATAGTCTGCCGAATTGTCTGGACCTAGGGTGGATGACCGAGAGGGCTGAAAGAGATACGGGCTACTCCAGACCACGCTGTTCCTCAGTCCTCCTGTCCCTTCGAGAAGCCAAGCCAAGACCCCAGACCCTTACCTTCTGGAAGAACTCATCGTCCGGGCTCCCCAGACGGGCCGTGCCCGGGTGCACCACCAGCGCGACTCGCTCCTTGTCCTCCTCGTCCGAGCTGTTATCCCCCTGCCAGGGCCAGAGTCACTGGTACCAGTTCCTGGCTGGGGCTCTCGCCTCGCAAGACCCGCAGGCTTCCGGGATTTTCCATACTGGCTATCGGCCATCCCTCCCTGTCCCAAAACCAGGAGTCCTGCATTCCAGCCCGTCGACCGCCCCCAACCCTGCTTTCCCGACTTCTCACCTGCCTCAGCTCGTGGGTTCTGTCCCGCATGACTGCCCGAGCTCCCTCACCCCGGTGCCTGAGCCCCGAGGGCCTCAAGATTCTAAATTCGGACGTCCCGGACCCCACTCACACTGACATTTCCCTCTCTCACCCTGAGGGCCCCAACAACTCCACGAGACACCAGAGGGCCCGCGCCTTGCACCGTCCACAGTCAATAGGAAGGGGCCAACCTAAGGACCCCCGAATTTCCACAGGTTGGAAATTCCTTTTCCTTCCCCCCTCCCTCCCTCTCCCGCAGCCGCAGTCCCGCCCCTCCAGGATGGTTTGGGGCATGCGCAGGAGAGCGCGTCCTTTCCTCGCCAGAGGGAAAGGCAGGGCCGGAAGCTCGGACGCCCCGAACGGAAACAAAACTGCTGAGAAGCGAGAACCCGCCCCTTTTACCGAACCGTCACATCCTAGGACGGAAATCTGGTAGTTGCCAAAGGGGTGGGACTGCGTCATTCGTACGTAATCTGAAAGACTGGTGTCTCACATCACCCCATGGCGCCCCCGCATCACGTGACTGTCCCGGCTCCATTCTTGGGACCCGCAGAACGTGACTCTGATTGTCACATGCTCCGGCTCTGTTAACGCTGTCCCTGGGACACCCACCTCACGGCGCCCTCGGCGCCCCAGCGTCCACGCTACGCTCCTACAGCTCCCGCGCGGTGGGGAGGAGGGTGCTGACTACCCAGAGACCTACCGAGGCCGCGGACGGTGGGACCCTTGCTGAATTTGCCTTCGTTTCTTTTGGATACGGGAGCGTGGGCAGACTGGTGACTTAGAATTTGGGATTTGAAAGTCAGAAAATAATAAGATCCGAGTCTTCAGTATCAGAATTGCAGAGTTTTGTAGGCAGAGAAGCTGGGGGTGGGAAGTGACCTCACCAAGGCAGAAATCTCTCCGCCCGCGCGTACTCTTGGCGCAGCCTCTGACAGGGGGCGGCCGGCGCCCCGCATGAGCACCGCAGTCCCTTTGACTGCCCACCTTCCGGGCAGCTTGGGTTGAGCGGAGTGTCTGTATTGTGTTGTGCGGATTGCTTCCCTGCCATTTATGCCGCCAACTCCTACCTTGAACCAGAGATCTCGTTCTGAGCTTAGCCACGTTCAGCACCCAGTATATAATGGGCCCTCAAAATATTTGTGGACAGAAGTTTAGCCTTTCGTGCATCTGAAGATAAAGCCCCTGGTTCCCTGGTCTTTAGGTGTCAGGTTCTTACTGTGCCATTTCCCTAACCCTTTCCCTCTAGACGTTCACTTGACTGATGGTACGTAGTATGGCTAGAAACTAGCCTTGGGCTGGAGATACATCAGGGACTAACAGATGAAAGTCCCTGCACTTATGGAATTTAAATGAGGAGACCCCAAGGTCACTCAGAAAGTCTCTGCATAGTCAAGAAGGAATACTCTAGATCCCAGTACTTTTTTCCAGAGACTCCACGTGAAGGTGCAAGCTAGGGAAAGAATGCCCCCTCTCTAGTATCCCCTAGTCAAGAGACCTGGGTTCCTATCTCTGAGTTACTTTGGACTTCTGAAGAGGCATTTCTCTCTCTGGGCCTTGATCTCCTATCTCTACAACAGGTGACAGTAGGGGGATGAAGAGACTATCCTTATCTATATACCCTGCTCTGAAGTTTAGTGACAGACAGACATGGTGGTACACACCTGTAATCCCAGCACTCAGGAGGCTGAGGCAAGAGAACTGCTGCAAGTCTGAGGCCAGCCTGGGCTATACAGTCAAGACCAGCCTGAACTACATAGTGAGATCCAGTCCTTAAAATGAAATAATGTTTAGTGATTGTGCAGCTGGACAGTCAAGTGCTATCTGATTCTGTATGAGAAGCTTTAGTCCTTCTTTTCCCTTTACAGTCAGGCTTGCCAGGCCTCGGGAATGAAGGAATGAGGATGACGCTCACTGATCAACCCAGGGAATGCAGGGCTGGAGGGCTTTTCAGGAGGCCAGTGTCTACCTAGTGGGGGTCCCCCGAAGATCATAATTGTTCCATATTAGCCTCTGTGTCTGATTAGCTTCTTAATTAGCCTCCTGCCCCCATGCTCTTTCTGCTTCCTGCCCCCATCTTTCCGCCTTTCTCATACCCTGTCTCTGATACAGTGGAATGGCTCTTGGACTGCTGACTCCTATTCCCGCCCATCATCTTGACTAATTCACTTTCTTCTGTGGGACTCAATTTCCCCATTCGAGAACATGGTCTGGCAATCTTTGCCTTGCCAAAGGTAAGATTTGGACAATACCGAGAGAGATTGGAAAGCTGGATATAGTGGTACACACCTGTTATCTTAGCAGTGTGGCATGCTGAGGCAGGAAGAGAGCAAGTTCGTGCTCAGCTGGGGCAGCTTATTGAGAACCTGTTTAAAAATAAAAAAATAAAAATCAAAAAGGCTGGGGATGAAGTATACTTTGCTGATTTACTTTATATATTGTATCTTCACCACCACCCTACCCCCTAGATTATAAATTCCCACAGTGCCAGGCCCATACTAACTGACCAATAAATATTCATGAATGAATGAAATTATTTTTTTAATTTAATTTCATGTAGCATTTTTATGTGCCAGTTACCAATGTAAGCACTCTATAAGTATTAACTCATTTAATCCTCAGAACAATTCTATGAGATAGGTACTATTACTGTCCTCATTTTACAGAAAAGGAAACTGAGGTACAGAAAAGTTAAGCACTTAAGAGAAGTTAAGTAAGAAGTTAAGACGTGCCACCACGCCTGCCCTCTACACACATGCTTGTGGCAGACATCTGTATGGTGGTCTCCAAATCTCTGCCTCCATCTAGACCTTCTCCTGAGCTCAGACCTCCAAGTCTACTTGCTTCCTAGAGATTGCACAGGCACCTTGACCTTACTGTGTACCAAACAGGATCCACACCTTTCCCCAGAAATCTCCTCCACCAGGTTCTCTTCCTCCTGTGCTTCTTCCTCACATGGGTGACACTGGGTCACTCAAGTCATTATTTTGACTTTGAACTTTGAAAGTAAAAGGGGTCAGGGGTGTAGCTCACTGCTAGGCCACTTAAGCTAACGTGCAAAACTTTGGGTTCAACCCCAACACTGCAACAATAAAAATAAAAATAATAGATATGAAATTTGTCACAATAAATACCTTAAGAAAATAAGGGCAAGGGCAA
>RJWM01019892.1:0-38063 GCA_004363535.1 Dasyprocta punctata | reverse complement strand
AGAATTAAAAGAAATCAGGCCCCTAAAATTCAAGGACCCAATCCAAAAATGGGCATCTGAGATGAATACACACTTCTCAGAGAAAGAAATACAAATGGCAAATAAATATATGAAAAAATGTTCAACATCAATGGTCATTTGGGAAATGCAAATTAAAACAATGCTGAGATTCCATCTCACTCCAGAAAGAATGGCCAAGTTTAAAAAATCAACAAACAACAAATGCTAGAGGGGCTGTGGGGAAAAAGGAACTCTTCTCCACTGTTGGTGGAAGTGTAGACTGGTGCAACCACTGTGGAAGTCAGTGTGGAGATTCCTCAAGAAGCTAGGATTGGAGATCCCATTTGACCCAGCTATCCCTCTTCTGGGCATTTTCCCAGAAGAATTGAAAACATCATACCACAGTGATGTCTGTGCACCCATGTTTATAGCAACCCAATTTGTAATAGCCAGATTTTGGAAACAACCCAAGTGCCCATCAATCAAAGAATGGGTAAAAAAGATGTGGTATTTTTATACAATGGAGTACTACTCAGCTATTAAGAAAGATTGCATTGAGACTTTTATAAGTAAATGATCACAACTTGAGACCACAATCCTAAGTGAAATAAATCAAACCCACATGTGTAAATACCGTATTGTCTCCCTAGTGTGAGAAACTGAAAAAGTATATATGATCCAAAATCTATAATAAATACTATGGAAGGGTAAAAAATAGCTCAAAGAGCAAAAGTAACTGGTAAGGGAAAAGGGGGAAAGAGGGAAGGGAAAAGGAAAAGATATAAATCTGTATATATGCATATGTAAGATAACTAAAACAAATACACTGCTGAATGTATTCGTTATTGAGAAAGAACAATTAATACTGATATGATTACATCAATTTTACATGTCTATATCTGTTAATGTAAACAACCATTATAAAGATAACGATATGCAATATTGCAACCATTGTCAAGTTTCTATCATCCTGTTTTGTTAACCTGTAATGTTACTGTTGTGCATTTACTCTAGTCGTTTGTTTGTTTTGCTTTTTGTCTGATATGCATGTCTTTTTTTCTGCTTAAATAAAAAAAGAAGAAAAAGAAAAAAAGAAACAAATCACCTATAAAAGAAAGCCCATTAGAATCACATTAGACTTATCAACACAAAGTTGAAGTCAAAGAGAGCTTGTATTGAAGTATTTTAAACCCTATAAGAAAACAACCTCCAACCCAGATTGATTTATCTCACAAAACTATATCCAAAATTTGTAGAGAAATAAGATACTTTCATAGCAAAGGACACCTGAAGAAATTCATGGCCACCAAAGCAGCACTCCAAAGTGTTCTGAAGGACATTCAACAAAGAGATAGTGAGGATTACAACTCCATGAACCCCAGAAGAATGAATCCACCAAACAGGGCAAGTAGTTAAACAGAGGAGAAAGAAGAGGGGAATGAACAACTGAAAAATAACATGACAAGGATAAATCAATACATAACAACTATAACCATCAAGGTAAATGGTCTCAATGCACCAATCAAAAGAAACAGATCAGCAGAATGAATCAAGACACAAAATCCAACAATATACCATATATAAGAAACACATTTAATTCAATAGGAAATTCACAGACTAAAAGTCAAAGGTTGGGAAACAATATTCCATGTGACAGGAACCTGGAAAAAAGCAGAGGTAGCTACTTTATTTGTAGACAAAGTACATTTCAAGTCGAGATGCTTTAAGAGAGACAAAGAAGGTCACTACAACCTTGTAGCTGGAGCAGTCCATTTACAATCATAAATATGCACAAAATACCAGCATACTCAACCATATGAAACAAATACTAATGAATATGAAAAATCAAATAAGCACTAAAGCAATTGTAATGGGGCACCTCAATACCTCACTGTCACAAATAAACAGATCAACTAGACAAAAAAAACCAACAATGAAATATTAAATCTAAACCAAACTTTTGAACAAATAGACTTAATAGATGTCTACAGAGTGTTGTACCCCATAACATCAGAATACATGCTCTTCTAAGATTAAAAGTGAAAATGTAAATAAGGACCGAAATGTATAATAGACATTGTGAAACAGGAAGAAAATGTTCAAATAGAAAGGAGAAGTAGGGAAGGGATAGGGGAAAGAAAGAAAGAGAAAAGAAAAAATGAGAAAGGAAAGAAAAATTGAAAACAAAGCTTTTATAAATAAGGAGAGGACAAGGGGTTGAAGGGAGGGGAGGGGAATGAAAAAAAGAAGAACCAAGATATATCATGTACAGGTACAAATTCCCTATGATGAATGTGATCATTATGTATATCTAAAGTGCAATGATAAAATTTTTTAAAAAATCAAAGTCTTCCCAGATTCTCTACAGCTTCTGGGATACTACATCATTTAAAAAAATTAAATTAAATTTTAAAAATACAGTACTGATCATGTAGGGAGAAGAAAATGTATCTGAGTGCTGAATCCCACCCCTTGCCTACTCAAATATGTCATTCTAATCCTTGCCTCATTTTTTGAAGACTGCTTCTTTAATTCACTAGGAAATTTAAAGTAATACTAGGTTGATATTATTTAGGTAATTTAGGTATGTTAAGTAACTTGCCATTCTGTTTCTTATCAACATTTTGCCTAATTGAATAATTGTAAGTGCTACATACAATCAGATCTGATCAATGTATAACCTAGTTTAGCCTCGAAGCATATGCTAAACATACTGATATTCACTACTGAATTTCACTACAAAGAAATGTGGTCAAGGGTCAAGGGTTTAGCTCAGTGGCACAAGCACCTACCTGGCAAGCATAAGGTCATGAGTTTGATTCCCAGCACTAAAAAAATTTAAAAAGAAAGAAAGAAATGCGGTCAGCAAAAGCTTTTTTGACTTTGCTCATCTAAAAGGTCAAGGTAAAAAAAAAAACCTCAATTCAGAGTCTGACAACAGAAAGTGCATGGCTGATATGAGGTGAAGGTTTAGATCTTTAAGTTGAAGAGGCCAGGTATTTGAGAGTTTAGTGTAGTAGAAATACACTCAGTAGGGTAAAGGAAGGAAGAAGTATCAGATGAAAAGGAGTTAATGTGTTATGTATAAGGACCAACTCTCCAAGGGGAAAGTAATCACTATGTACTATAAAAATATATTAATAAAAATAAATAATCATAGAAACTTAGATTCTAGTTTTTTTAAAAAAAGCATATTCTTATTGTTTGAATCTTAAATGTCCCACAAAAGCCCACATGCCAAAGGCTTGATGGCCAGCCTGTGGTGCTATTGGGAGTTCATGAGACCTTAAAGAATTAGAGCCAGCCAGGCATGGGGTGGGGTCCATGTTTAAAATTCCACCACTCTGGGAAGCTGATGCAATTTTAAAACCAGCAAGATCTTGCCTCAAAAGAGGCGGGGGGCAGTGGGAGTTGGAATGTACTTCAGTGGGAATCCCTGAGTTCATTTCCCATATTGACAAACAAGTTGGGACTTAGTGTGAAGCAATTAGGTCAATGGAAACATGAATTTGAAGGAGACTTGAGGACCCCAGCTTCTTTCTTTCTGTCTTGTTTTCTTCCTCACAGTCATGAAGTGGGTGGTCTCTACTACTGCACACTCCTACCCTGAGCCAGCACGACACAAAGGCAACAGAGCCCAACAACCATGGACTGAAATCTCTGAAACTGTGAGCTGAAGAAAACCATTTTCCTCCTTTAAGTTGATTTTCTCACGTATTTTGTCATGGCAACATAAAACTGACACATATATTGAGATTGCAGACAGTTTGGGGAGATCAGTGAACTAAGTGTTAAATCCTTAAGATTTGAGATGATATGCTCAAAATGTCTCTGGATGACTGCCACGGAAGAGGCAATGGGTGAACAAAGTTACTTACCTGAGCTTCATTGGAGGTGGACATTCTTATTTTGCTCCTGCCACTTTTCTAACCAACTCTATGATGGTGTCTCCATTGTGACAAAGAAATTGCAGCATCTCTAGTTTTGACCAGTCCTCCAAACCCCAGGTCCCCATAACCACCTATACATGCAACATCTTTACTGATGTTTTCACAATGGAAGAAAGTAAATAGGACCGAAATTAAAAGAATTTTCAGATTCTTTGGAATCATCTCATTACTTCCCAAAGACATATTCACACCAAGAATCCAGGCACACAAAAATCCAAAGGAGGCTGAGGAAAGAGGATTGCAACTTTAAGGCTGGCCTAGGCAAGTTAGTGAGACCTGGCATCCAAAATCAAATGAAAAAGGCTGGAGGTGTGCCTCAGTGGTAGAGTGCTTGCCTAGCATGGATAAGGCCCTGGATTTTCCCCCCACTATTGAAAAGAAAAAAAAAAAAGAAAGAAATTAAATATCAACACTAAATTTAACTTCTCTCTCTCATCCCACACATCTATGAATTACATACATATTGTTTCTCTTTCCTATATCTCTCCCAGATGTGCCTTTTCTCCATACTCTCTTACAACTCCCTTAGAGGCCATAATTCCTTGTGTGTGTCTATAGAACAGCTTTCTAGTTAGTATCACTCCTACTTTCCATGAGTGCACCAGTTGTGCATTCCTTTTTATAATTATTACTGTTGCTCTTATTCCATTTTTGTAGCATTTCCAATTTAATTGTAATGGCCTGTTGTGTGAAGCTACATGAAGCAAACTCCATTTCTATCTCAATAAGTGAAGAACAAATTTCATTTTTCCCATCTCCATTGCTGCCCTCTAATACCTAAAGCACCAGCATGCAATTTAGTCTTGACCAATTTGATACACACACACAGGACTTTGTATCTGGAGAAAATAATGTGAAAACCATGGCACTTAGCAATAGCTAAGTATCCTCAGGGACAAAATGGGACTGTTTTATGTTTCAGCCATGCCAGTGCTGGTTGTACCATCCTGAACAGGCTGTTCTGACAACTCACTTTGGCTGTGGACCCAGATGACTAGACCTCATTGGCTCTCCCAATTTTCTGAGTCTGGTTCTTCAACTATCTAGTTGCTCTTACAAGTATTTCCAAGCCTTTGTGAAAAATTATCTGCTTGAGCTCACCACAATCATGTTCCATTGTTTATAATGCAAATTCAGACTGACACAGATCAGTAAAGAGATTGTCAGAATAAGTTAGGATTTAAGAAAAAAAAAATAGTGACTTGAATTGAAACAAGGGTAGCTAATATAATGAAAAGGAAACAATTGAAAAATAGGTGCTTAAATTCATCAGAATTTATTAGCCACTGAGATAAAGAGAAGTCATAGATGATGGCATTTTGCCTATGTGAATGAAGTGCCTGCCAGTACTTGCAAACACAACAGAAACCAGAGAAATAATAATAACAATTAATAATAATAATAATAATAATGGAGATGAGAAGATAGTTGGGATGGGTGAGATTTGTGGTGGTAAGAATAATTACCATTTCATAAAAGTTGAGTTGGAGATTTAAGATAATGTTATGAGAGTCATAGAGTAGACAGAAGGATGAATCTGTGAGAAATGTCAAGGATAAAGATAGAGAATTGAAGTCATCAGGAACTGAAGTCATAAGAGGAAATGAGATCACTCTGGAAGAGTTCACAGCATGAAAACAGAGGGTCGAGGGTGGACATCTGGAGACTACCATAATGTAAGACATAAACTACCATAATTTAAAAGATGAGTTTAGGAAAAGAAGTCTAGAAAATAAATCCGACAATTCTGGACTACATTTTCTTTCTTGATGAGCTGGCTTGACTTTAATTACTCTATCTTATTTCCTGGGACAAATCGTACCATTTGAAAATCATTTTCTTTTCTTTGAAAACTCCTTCCTTGTAAGCAATAATTTGGAAGAACTATTATGTACCTCCAGTTTCTAACCCAAGATTTAGGCCTCACATTCTTTTCTGGCAACCTCGTCCTTTAAGGTTTGATGAATAAATTTTTCCTGTATTTCAGCAATCCTGCCAGAAGAAATATCTCCACTTACCATAGTGAAAGGACTTGTCTATAACTAGCATGCCACCACATAGATTCCAAAAGCTGGTTTTCTCTACTTTCCCCCACAACCATCCTGAGTTTATGGGTTCTAAAGAAGTAATCTTAATCTACTCACCCAGTGAGGATATCTTGGACAGAAAACAAACTCTACCAGGTATTCTATAAGCTTTTAGTATTTTTTTTATCTTTGTAGCCTTGTATCAAACCAATTTTTCTAGTGAAAAACATAATGACATATTATGTGCTGACATAATAACCTGCCTTACACTTATGAAGTCACTCTCCCATTTTTTCTTCCTTTCTCAGATTTAACTGTTGCCTCAACACAGACATCTCTAGCAGGTGGAGAAGAGGAAGAAAGAAAGAAAATAAATATGTATTCGATTCTGCTCTCCTTTCTTTCTCTTAGGGATGGGGGGAAGCAAAGGAAAGGTTACATTCTATACTCACAGAAACAATGGAAACAACAGAGAAAATTGAGAAAGTCAGTGGAAAATGAATATTCAGATAAGGCCAACACTTCATTAAAATATCAAGTCCAGATTCTCAGAGATGGCAATAGAGATTTAAATAACAGAGATATGATTTTCTTCTGGAAGCAAACATTCAAAGGAGGAGGAGTTCCACAGATCACTTAGTTCACTTAATGTCAACAGAAAAGGGAAACAGAATCATTGACACTCTGTGAAACATGATTTAACTGATAGAAGAAAAGATGCAAAGAGATTACACAGAAACTTTTGGAAATTATTTGAAAAGTAATGAAACAATGTCTGCAAGGAGGGCAAGAAAGAGGAAGTTCGCATCAACCAGCACTAATGCAGACTAAGTAAAGTATTGAAATAGGTACACTGATTTGACTGTTACTGAGCCACTTATGTCCTTGCCATTAGCTGTTTCTGGACAGTGATGAAGATAGAAAGTAGAAAGTAGTGTGCTGTAGAGTAAAAGGGAGAACTGCAGAGATGAAGCAAGCACTACCCTTTCAACTACTGTATTTCTGAAAAATGTAAGAAAATGAACTCTAAAAGGAGATAAAATTTGAGGAAGATTTTTTTTCTCAGAAAGAAATTAGAGTTGGGCATAGAGGTGCACTCCTGTAATCCCAGCATTCTGGAGGCTGAGTCAGAAGTATTACTGTGAGTTCTAGGCCAACCTGGACTACGAAGGGAGTTCAAGGCCAGCTTGAATTACACAGCAAAACCTGGTCTAAAAAAAAAAAGAGAGAAGATGAGAAGAGAAGAGAAGAGGAGAGGAGAGGAGAGGAGAGGAGAGGAGAGGAGAAGAGAAGAGAGAAGAAAGAAAAGAAAAAAGAAAAGAAAGAAAAGAAGAAATGGGAGCATTATATCTTTTATGTTTTATATAAGAATTATAAAACCTAACTTGAGATGCTTATATAACAAAGAATTTAGACTCTTTAAGGTAAAATAATCCAGAAGTAAACAAAATTTTAAAATTGTGGCTTCTCTAATGAGACCTACTCACTACAGGCAGTCGTATGACAGACGTCCTTCAGGAACTCATAGTTTCCTCAATTAGAGACTGTTGGTGAGGTGAAAGAAAAATAGGTGATAGATGATGTGGAACAACCAAAATGTGGTTCCACTGCAGTCCACATCTTTGCCTCTAACATCCATTAAACAAACATGTCTTATCCCACACATATACTTTCAAAAATGCTTATACCTATAGGAAACACACTTTCTCTCTCTCTCTCTCTCTCTCTCTCTCTCTCTCTCTCTCTCTCTCTCTCTCTCTTTCCCCAAATCAAGTAAACTCAGAATTCTTTGCATTACTAAATCTAGGACAAGCCCAGAGTCACCAAGTCAGGTGCAGTCTTCTCCAAGAATAAAGTACCTATAGCTAATTTATAAGTTACCTACTTCACAACATCCAGCATTTATTAGTGGAGGGAAAACGTGATGAACCCAGTGAAACCTCATACATGAGAAAAATAAAAGTAAACTTAATAGTGCTCTGTAGACAGTCTCAAGTGCAACTGTTCCTCCAACAACTTTCAAGGAGGACTTTCTTTGTTTGCTTCCCTCCCCATTGCAACATACACAATAGAGCATGATTTAGCTGATTTAAATGGTTGCTGACTTTTTTTCAGTAACCAACCTCGAAACAGTATTAATTTCAGGTCCACAGATGGATCAAAGAGTTGAACACGTAAAAGCTATTTTTTGCAGGTTTGTTAGGTTTTGTTGGTGATAATGTTCCCTTAAGAAATTAAGAAACATTCTTATGTATTTGCTCTCAGTCCATATTTCTCAACTGTGTCTTTAACTAATAGCCATTGGTAAAGTGTTATGAGAGTTGTCAGATTCAGACCTGAGCCCAGACATCCTGCTTCTTAGCAATGCTGTTGTGATGTTCCATCCATCCTCATAGTGGCTTCCACCCAAATTCATATGACTGACAAGACAAAGATAACATGTTTCTTTTCCAAAAGGCAGCATCTCAGGTGTTTATTAAGACCTAACAGGTGGAGATGGTTCGAGAGAGGAACTATGAGGCAGAGGGTTAGCAAATTGTTCCTCTCCTGTAGTCTTACTTTATCTCTTGCTAAATCTCCATTCTCCTTGATACTACTCATGTTTATCTCAGCTTGGGGTCAGGAATTTGGCATTTCCAATCCTTTGGAGACATCAGATAGTCAGATCTCAAGTGACTTGTAATAACAGTCTACAGGCAGAAAATACTTCTTAACAAAACATATTTTCTCTCCTCTCAACGTTTAAGAAGGCTAATTATAAATGACTCATACCTCTTATCAGGATGCCAGTGACATTAAAACAAGTCTTTAACCCCATTAGCATTTAGACCTTTCTTATATGATTCTTATCTTAGAGATCAGTAGGCCAAAGTTTAATAAACTCCTTTGTAACTGCAAATGAAGTTAACTTTCTAACACAAGACTGAGTAATTGTCTTCACTACTCACCCCTTTCTTGCTTTAGCCAGTTTCATGTCTTCACTCTCGATGCCTTCTTTATTGCTCAATTTGATGTCAGACTAGCTCAGTAAAATTCATATATCACACAAATAAAGGTAAAGACTTTTTTGGTTTTTGCTTGTTTATGTTTATCTTATGGGTAAGCATATGAACTACCTTCAACTGAATTTTTAATAGGAAATTTCTTTTTCTGGCTCTTTCTCAGGTCTGTTCATCTCTGTGTATGAACTACGTCTTCTATCTGGCTCCTGTTATGCTAGCAAAAGGTATGGAGGCTTTATGGCTGCATACTACAGAGACCTCCATTCCCTACCATTTGCCCTGGTATTCAATTGGATGTGATTGCAACATAAGTAATACTGAGACAATCACTAAGTCAGGATGATAACACCAGCTAAGTGACCATGCTTCGTCACCTTCCTGAGAACAAAATCTATTCACTTAAGAGTCATATGGATTTTCAAAATCAGAAACCAAGGACTGTGGAAAGTTGTAATGAAACAAATGTGGAGAACAAGAAAACCACTATGCTATTCAAAGGGAAGATACTGAAGGTATAGTAAAGCAGGAATTATGGAAAGAAAGAAAGAAAACTGTAATTGAAAATATATAAATCAACAGTTAAGTGGAATGGTTTATCTTTAGATAAGGAGAAAAAATATGCCATATTTCAGTGTGTATAATTCACCATGCTAGATGCTTCCAAACATAACTGCATAGAAATAGATCTCTCTTGGATTTTAATTTAATAAAATTTTTTTGTGATAATTGTAGATTCAAATAAAGTTTAAAAATAATGTCAAGAGGTGGTGCAGCAACTGCCTCACTAGCATGAGACCCTGAGTTCAATTCCTGGTACCAAAAAAAAAAAAAAAATGGTGCAGAGTAATACAGTGTATACTTTAGCTAGTTTCACCCAATAGTATCCTCAATTTGTTTTGTTTTGTTTTGTTAAGACAGGGTCTCACTATGCAGTTCAGGCTGACCTTGAATTTGTAGCAATCCTCTTACCTCAACCTTCTGAATGCTGGGATCAGCAATAGTGATGCTTTTTGTAAAACTATAATAGGATATAGCAACCAGGATTTTGACATTGATACAATCAGCAACTTCTTTTGGTTGAAACAAATTTAAAGACAGTGGAATTGATAAAGGTAAGTGCATAAAGTTGAACTGATATTTTTTTTTTTTTAGTATCTATTGCTTTTAGGGAAAAATGACCATTTTCAGATAATGAAATACAAGAGGAAGTATTTGAGAGAGGGGATTATAGTGATTTAGATTGACAACTGAAGCGCTATGTATCATTTAATAAGTAGAAAAAATATAAAACAATAGTTTAACAAGGGAATTAACTTTTCCCAAAACATTCTTAAATCTTAAAATTTGAGTAAAACTGTTGGTCTCACTATCAAGATAGACTTTTACTGTGACTATCATTTAATCATGCTTATTTTAATAACACTGATATCACTTGAATTTTTCCATCTCTTTAAGACACAGATCGCTATCTCTAACCACACAAAACAGTATTTCTGTTATTTCCAAGAAGTTTTAAAGTAATGGCTCTGAGCAGTACTCTCAGTTGAATTCATAGTATTGTTCTGATTTTCCAAGACCTATTTGGCATGATACTGAGCCAAAGGTGACTGTCAGACTTTTCCTGTATTTCTTCTTTAAAATGACTTAGGAATATAGTAAGTTTAACAGAAGATAGAGAAAGCATGCAAGAGGTTTAACATTAACATAGTATCCATCAAATTGAAGATTGCATCTATGTTATTTAAAAATCCTTGCGTGAAACTGATAGCTGTAATTTTTCCCCATGAACTATTTATTCAGTTTAGAAACTCATTTTAAACCTGTTTGGTCTTTCCTTTCTCATTCTCCTCTTCTTTATCCAACACTGTACAATCTCCATAGTCCTCATGCTTTTTTGCCATCTGTCCAAATTTGACCTACCAACCTCTGGCAGACTGGGAACAACTATATCCAAGCATCTCCCCATGAGTCAGCACCATTCACAGACAGGGGTTAGAGAGAACAATGGCCACAGCAGCAAACAAGCCCAGTCTGGGAACCGGCACCATGCATGGGCCTCCAGTAGACTGGGAAGAGCCAGACCCCAGCCCCTTCTGGCACGAGGGCTGGCAGAGAAGAAGTGCCATCCCCTCCCCAAGCAACCAACTTATCCAGAGAAACACAGGCTGTGATGATAGCTACCAAGTTGAAATACAATTGGATGCCTATGCTGCTTTGGTATTTCACTAACATTGCAGGTGTAGGGCCAGTGGTCTGATCATAGGTTCAGAGGATATTTCTAAGCAATGTGTCATCTGGGTGGGGGGGTCTCCTTTTGAGGGTTGCAACTATTGTTGATTCCCTATGGTCTTGTTTTGAGGTCCTATGTCATTTCCATTGTTTTGTTGGGTTGGGTCTTATTATCTGTTTTGTTTGATTATGTCAAATCCCATGGCAGGAGAAGCTATTTCAAGGCTAGCAAGATATATTATGATAGCAATTTTGGATTTACTATTAGCTTGTTTTGAAGTTCTTTATCACATTCATTGTTTTGTTTTTATTGTTTCTATTCTATTCTGTTCTGTTTGATTTATACTATGTCTGAACTTATCTGCAGTTATTTTGAAATCATGAAGAGGCATTATGGTAACTACTGTTGATTTCATAATGTTTTGAAGTCCTATATCTCTTACACTGGTTTGTTTCAATTGCTTTTATTCTGTTATATACTCTTTAAAATAAAATTAAAATGAAAAAAAATTGGGCCTACCTTTGTGTAATCCAAACTTACCAAAATCCAACATCATCATCCTAACGCCCATGAAATATGATTGTGATTCTAAATTGCAGATTTCTTCCTTCAATATTGTGGAGGACCCCCAGAATGAGTCTCTGAAAGAAGAGCATGTTGGCCAAACCTAGCCCTATTTCCATGTATTGATATGTATGGAGCTGGCTAGGCTATTTCTTTATCCCTTCAGTTGACTTTAAGCAATGCAAATGAGTCTAGCCAAGAGACTGATGTGTAGTCTTTAAAGCAATGCACAGGTGAGTGAGGCCTCTCCTGTGGCTCCCAACTAGTATGCGTGAGATAGGTCAAGTGATGCCATGTTGTCTGCTGGGACTGAGCCTCCAGAAGGAGGCTCTGATACCTCAGGGCATAAAGACTACATATCAAAGCTGAAACACTGACCCCAAAAGACAAGATACTTCCTCAAACTGTGTTATGTAGATTACTCTTCCTGCATATCTCTCTTTCCACATACTGCAGAGGTGCTATCTCACCTCCTACCTAGCCCAACTCAAAGTACTCACATACTTCCTGCCATTTTCACAGTCACTCATCTTCAAGCTACTCCCCTCTTCACAAATTAATAAAACCCAGGTTCAGCCCTGGGTCGAGGTTTTTGTTCTGGTTAACCATTGTTCTAACTGGACTTAGGACTCCCTTGGCTCCCCGCATCTACAGATACTTGTTCATGTCTTTATTCTTGCAGTAGATTGCACTAGAAGAAGTAGATTGGAATTGCCTATTAGAATCCCAATAACTTTCCACTAGGATTACAAATATAAACTCCACCAGACCATGACAAGGTCTGGTAAGGGCTCTACATACAATATCACATCAAGGAATATTTTCATTGTAGGTCTGTAGTGAACATGAAAATAGTTGTTTCATCATATTTCTGTATAAAACAAATGGGAATACATGTTACATCATTATAGGGGAATTGGGTTACTGAAAGGAGAAGCCATGGGGAAATAAAACTGCTCCCTGGCCAAAAGAATTAAGAAGAGACAAATAGAAAACATCAAATGATAGTGAAGCAAGGTAACATTCACCCTAAGTCCACTGTTCTTGACATTGTGTGCCTTAGGTAGAAAATGAGACTAGAAAATTACCATTCTGGATGGCAGCTCTTCAGAATGGATGAGCAAAAGACATGGCAAGACAATCTCAGAAGACCACAAGTGACAGAAAAGATGTGACAGCAAGAGTAGAGAAGAAATTAGGCCTGGTGTGGTGGCACATGCCTTTAATCCCAGCACTATGGGGGCTGAGGTAGGAGGAGCATTGTGAGTTCAAGGCCGGCTTGGGTTATAACGTGAGTGCAAGGCTGGCCTGAGCTACATCGTGCGACCCTGCCTCAAAAAACAAGTGCTGGGAATTTGGCTCAGTGGCTTAAGCACCTGCCCTGGCAGATGTGAGGTTGTGAGTTTAATCCCCAGTGGCACAAAAAAAAAAAGAGAGAGAAGAAATTAGGGTTGAGGTGCACTGCAAATAACAGAACACACAGCAGACAATGACTAAAGGAAAGAATGTGTCACTATCAAATAGGAATCCTACTGCTCTGGAATCAGAAATGTTCTGTTTTCCTGCTGTCATTTATACCATTTGACTCAGACCCTTACAGTCATCAGAGTAGAAAAATGCAAGGTGAAAAGTAAAAGCTTTTTCTTTACCCAAATTTGTCTCATTTGCTGGAAAGGGACAGAAGTGCCCCCTCACAATTCCCTTCAATATCTCATTGCCCAGAACCATGTTCCATGGACCATGATTCACTGGATATGGAATACTGACTGCATTGTAATATTACTCAGTCACTGTGTGCTGAGGCAGACACTGACAATTTCTTCAATATTTCTTGTTCTCTGAAAGAAAATATTAAGAAGAAAAACAATAGAAGGGAAAGCACTGAGCAGGTTTTGTTCACACCCAGATTGTGCTCACATAATTTCAACTCACCTTGGTAGCAGAGCTTGCCAGGAGCCCTTCTCAAAAGGCAGCAAGGAGTAAATACAGAAAGAAATGCAAATGTCTCCATAAAAAGTATGGTTCATGAAGAAAAAACATAATCTAGTAAGCAAAGACATATGTTTATATATCATATCAGCAATGTGTACAGTCATGAATTGGGAGATATTGGTTCTAAGAACCCTGCATATATCAAAGCTCTACAGATGCACAAGTTCCTATTATATAGAAGCATAGAATTTGCATGTAACCTACATATATCTTCCTATACACTTTAAATCATTTCAAGATTACTTAAACTATCGAATACAATGTAAGTGCTATGTAAATAGTTTTCATGCTGGATGTTTTGGGAATAATGACAAGAAAAATGTCTGTGATGTTTAGTACTTGTTGTAGTCAGAGGTTGCAAGGAGAACAATTACATACAAGACACATAATTTATAGTATTATCTATAATGGTCACTCAAGGATTCAAATACAAAGAAAGTGCAGGAAATCTGTCCACAACACTAATGACCTAGAAAATCCAGCTGAGGGCCTGGATCCCATGGCAATATCCTGCATGAGTTCAGCTGAAAACCTAGAGCCCATGACAATGACTCATGCAAGTCTGTTTCACAGATCTGTGCTGGAAAGGCCCAAAGGCTAGCAGTGGAAGCTACAAAGTCTGTGCCAGGGAGATGAAGGATCTGTGCCAGTAGGTTAAGAGTTCTGCAGTGGAGCCAAAAAGTGACACTCAACATAAGGAGCAGGGATCCCCTGAAAAGTACCACAGCCATCCTCAGTGACAGTGAAGTCCCAAGCTCCTCTGACAATGAGAACAGCTGAGTACATATCAGAAAGCCAGCACAACAAACTTCTTCTGGAGATTAAGCAGTTCACATCTTCCCCTTTGGAATCAGGGAGCAATGCTTAAAGTAAGAACCAAAGCTCCCCCAAATTGAACTGCAACCATTCTCAGTGACAAGGTACTGAGCTCCTCCAGTGAAAACAACTGAGTTCATACCAAAGGAGCCAGCATGACAAGCTCCTCCAAGAGAACCAATGACTCCAAACAACAACACTTAGGAGAACCCACAATGCTACTCTTCCTCTTTAGGTCTCCTTTTTATGCTTGCAACTGTCCCCAGGTGGGCCATCCACACTCAGGTGGGCCATCCACACTCAGCACCATGCTGATTCAGTTCAGCTGGTGTTTAAGTTGACCACCAGTTACCAGTCCACTATAGTACAAATACAATTTTATCCTAAATACTGTCAGTTGAGAGTTCATTGAATTCATGGGTGCAGAATCCATGGATTAGGAGATCTGGCTATACAGCAGGTAAAAAAGAATGTGCCTATGGAAGAGCAAAAGTTTGATATAAGGGAGCCCAGAGACATAACATGTTGGCGATTCCCCAATTCTAAGTGTCATTCTGTGAGAATACACGCAATGTACAATCCATTCTATATTACCCTCATTTTGAATGAATTAATGGAGTACTAAGTATGTTGACCTTTTTTCATTATACTGAAAGCTACAAATTCAGAAGCAGCTTATGCAGAACTCTAGGATAGGCAGAACCTTAAGACACAAGGGAGATTCTCTTCCAAAGTAGAAAAAAATATTGTTGACTCACAAGATTAAAGGAAATAAGTGAACCCCCAACATAATAGCAGTAAATCTAATCATCCAACCTACAAGGTAACAAATGAACTTCCACAAACCTAAAGCAGTCATCTTCATACATTTTCCTGTAGACAAGAGAAACGGTTCCTTCTTTGTAAAATAGTTACTTAACTAGAAATCACCAACACACACACGGAGAAAAAGAGAGAGAGAGAGAGAGAGAGAGAGAGACAGAGAGAGAGAGAGAGAGAGAGAGCCACTCCATTCATGGTCATCCATAGCCATTCATAGCCAGAAATACCAATGAATCTTATGAAAAGTGAATGACGTCCAAACTGGGTTAGCATACAGGATATAACAAACTGTGTTATCATACAGGATTCAGGAAAAGACACATAAATTCTTTACTGTTTCATTGTTTGAGTACATTTTATGATGTAATTAACAGATTTCCCCAGATTGGGTAGCTTATAATGGTGACTTATAAATTGGCTCTCAGTTCTGGAGACTAGGAAGTCCAAGATCCAGTGGTCACACCTGATGAGGGCCTTCCTGCTGTGTCATGACATGGTGGAAGGCAACATGCAGGTGAGTGACAATGAGAGAGAAGGCTTCTTCCAAATCATTCCAAAACTTGTACAGGTGATAGCATAAATCCTGAGACAGATGGTCATCATTGACTTGGAGACAAAATTATAAATCAGATGGTGGTGTGTTTTTTCCAGTACATGACCTCATGTGACATCATGCAAAGATGCACTCAAGCATCACTTAAGGAAATTTCTGTTTCCGTTAATATTAATACTGTGTGATTGCCAATTAATCCAGTGTTATTTTGACCTATTTTTACCTCTCCATCTAAAAAGATTATTTACAAGATATTCTAGGTTAAGAATATCATTCCATTTAGTATAATCAGGGTCTAGATTGCTATGTAACTGATAGCACTGAACTGTTATAAGCTATATGTTTAAATTCTTACAAAAAAAGTTGTTTCATTAGGAAAAGTAACAGTTTTTAGTTTACTGTAGGTTTAATTTCTAAAACAAAAAGTACTCTCAATTTAGACATATGACCCTCAGAATTTATATCTGTTTTAATATCTAAGGTAGTAGGTATTGACAATGATTTTGTTTTCCAAAATGTATCCTTCTGAGTATAATGAAGATAGTCTATTACAACTACAAAATAATCCTTATTGCCACAAGTCAAGATGCTCTAATTAATCCATCATCTGAATACAAAACTGTCCTTACTGACACTAAAATGTTGTCATCCTCAAATTCTACCAACAAATTATCAAAAACATTGAAAAGAACATATAACAGTTATATTAAGGATGACATGTTGATGATGATCATGATGATGCCTTGGTGCTTCTTAATAGGTATTTGAATTGAATAGAATTAAATGTACTTACATTAGGCATTCACGCTAGATCTCATGAAATTGTATTTTAGAAGTTTCAGTGAAAGTTAATAATTGATGTGGATAATATAATTGCCATGTTTTCAGTTATTGAGTTGTTTTGACTGTAATAGGAGCAGAAAACTGTTTCTTTGATTATTATTATCACCAAAAGTAAAAGAATAAAGTTGGCATTCATAGATTTAAATATATAAATATATTACTTTTTTTTTTTTCAGTTCTAGGGATCAAACTCAAGACCTTGCTCATGCTAGGCAAGTGCTCTGCCTACCACTAAGCAACATCCCCACTGAAACACATGACTTCATCTCATTGCATCTGACACATAATTAACTGTAGGATAAATCATTATATTATATACAACTAAGAAAAATGTTTTGAATTAAACCATGATATAATGCTTTTTTATCATTTAGAGAGTTAGTGATGATTGGAAAATTTCTTTTAGATGATAAACATACATTTCACTGCATATTACTCTTATGCATATATAAAAAGGAATATATTTGTAAAATGAATCAGTAAAGGAATTTCCAAGATACTCTGCATTCAGAGACTGCTCTTCTGTATCACATTTTGATTGACCATCTCTGATGCCTATGCATTTTCCAAGAAGACTTTCCTTTGCAACTTCAAGGCTGGGGCTACACACATTCCTTAAAAGAAGCATCCACATTGCCTCGGGAATATTTTTTCATGATATTGACCCACATATTATAAATTCTCATGCTGACTTTCTGGCTTTTACCACAAAGTACCAAAATCAGTTTTTCAGATAATTTTGACTGCAAGTTGACAAATAGAAATTTTGCAAGATGTTGAAAATCATTAGAGGAACCCTGACTTCCAAGATGCTAAAACATAAAAGAATGTTTACCTTAGAATTAACAAAATATGGAAAATACTTTTTCTTATTTGGTATAAAATTGCATTTAGGGAAGTACATCAATATTGATCTCAAAGTGATCTTTTTATGACTACCTAGGAAATGCTTAAAAATAACAGGATATGATAGAAATATTAAGTGTTATATTGTAAATATAACCCACTGCCTGAAGGATTTCTGAGTTTTTGTTTGTTTGTTTGTTTTTGCTTTATTGTTGCTTTGTTTGTTTATTTGTTTGGTACCGGGGATCAAACTCAGGACCTTGCACATGCCAGGCAGGCACTTATGTCACTGAGCTAAACCCCTAGTCCAGGATTTCCAAGTTTTTCAGCTCACAAAATGTTTCAAGTTTCACTTGAGATATATTTCAAATATCAAGGAAATGGTATAATCACATGACTGTCAGCATTACAAATAAAAGGAAAGACTTGTTCCCAGCATATGTTGCCAGTAGCCATTTTGTCCTAGAAGTAAAACAAGTAAAAAGCTAGGCATGCCCATATTCTCTGAAAAACATCTGATTCCAAAGGGTTATATTAGATCTGAATTCCAATGAATGCTATTTCATTCTTAACAACTGTTTAACATAATATAAGCAGCACATCTGCAACAATTTTTTATCGTTGGAAATAGTTCAATTGTGGTCATGTTTTTACCCAAGAATTACAACTTTAAATTTCTATTTCCTATGAGAATATTTAATTCTAACCTTTTTATTTTAAAGAGAATAGAACCAGGCAAAATAAAACAGAATAAAGCCAATCAAAACAAACCAATGTAAGTGACACAGGGCATCAAAACAATAAGAAATTAACAATAGTTACTAAAATGCCTCCTGTTGTCTTCAAAATTACTGCAGATACCTTAAGACATAGTAAAAATCAAACAAAACAGAACAGAGTAGAACTAATAAAAACAATGAATGAAAAAGGACTTCAAAACGAGAAAAGAATAAATCCAAAATGGTTGCCATAATATATCTTGTTATCTTTGAAATAACTGCCCATGCCATTGGATATATTAAAATCAAACAAAACAAAAAAACAGAATAGAACCCAACCCAACAAAACAATGAAAATGATATGGGGCTTCAAAACAAGGTAATAGAGAATTAACAATGACTACCACCTTCAGAAGGAGATCCCCCGTAGATGCTACATTGCATATTGTTATCCTCTGAATAGATGATCAGATTACCAGCTTTATACCTGCAAAGTCAGTGAAACACTAAACACTACAAGCATTAAATTGTTTTTTACCTCAATAGCTATCATTGCAGCCTGCGTTTCTCTGGATCAGCCAGTTGCTTATGGCGGGGGGAAGGGATTAGCTCTTCTTGTTTCCCATCCTGTGTGCAAGAAGGGGCTGGCAACTGGCTGTCACCTAGCAGCCTGCACATGGTGCCAGTTTGCTGGGAGGGCTTGCTTCTTGGTGACTTCTTGTTCTCTTCCCCCACAGTCTGCAAATGATGCTGACTCACTGGTGTCTGGCTGTCCCCCCAATGACCCGCACATGGCACCAATTCACAGGGGCTAATTCCATCTTTTGATTAAGGTATTGCCTTAAATTTATGCTTAGGTCATCCAAAACCTTTCTAAATTCCAGTAATGCATAGGATTTTTTCTTTTTTAAAATGTAACCATTTTATTTATTAGTACATGCTTGTTGAACATAATGTTTACATTTCTTGTGCAGAATAGATGCAAACACATAATACATCTTAATTCCTTTCTTCATCCTTTTTCTCTCCTTCTTCCCATCTCTTGACACCCCTCCCTTCTTTTGGTACATACTTTGAGTACATAATCTTTACATTGTTTCTGTGGAGTTGGTACATGTACATTGCACACCTTGATTGCTTTCTTTGTCTCCCCCAGCCCTCTCTTCCCTCCCTCCATTTCTTGATGTCCTTCCCCTTTGAAAAAGATCTATTTCCCTAGTTATTTTATTTTCCTCTGTTTGTTATTTTTGCTTTTTTATCTATTATCTATCTTTTATTTTGCTCTTTATCATTTGTGCTTTTCATATAAGAGAAAGCACATGATAGTTAAACTTGCGTGTATGATTTATTTCACTTAATATGCTCTAAGATGCATCTATTTCCTCAAAACGACTCACATTTATTTTTCTTTATGTCAGACTAGTGCTCCACTGTGTGTAAATACCATAATCTCTTTATCCATTCATCTGCTGATTCACATATAAGCCACTTACAAGATTTAACTATCATAAGTTGTGCAGTTATAAAGGTAGGTACGCATGTATCACTATAACATGATGTCTCTAACTCTTTCAGGATGATAGGTAGAAGGGAATACCTGGGTCAAAAGGATTTTCCAGTTTCAGTTTTTTGATGAATTTCCAAAATGATTTCCATAGTGGATTTTTCAAATATTTCATATACCTATTTGACATTAGTCAGGGTTGACTACCACTCACATCCTACGTTTGTAAACAAAAAGTTTTATCAGAACATGGCCAAGACTTTCCATTCACACAATTTATGGCTACTTTGCTACTTAGTAATTAAACAGTTTCATCAGAGATTGCATGTCATGCAAAACCAAAATGTATTTATTTTGCAGAAAAATAAATTTGCCAAGCCTTGCTGTGGAGTAAGGTAATGGTTTAAAGAGCATCCACCTTAAATACGATGGTTCACTTTCAGATCAACTTGTTTTCTACTTTAATGATGAGAAAAATTAGGCTATTATTTCACAATAATGAACTGTAAGTACTGTTATCCGTAGAGTAACACTTAGAAGGAAAAAAAACCTCCAAGTGTTCCTTAAAAAACAAGGAAAGTTTAACTTCAATACATTATAAAATTTCTTTAGCTCACACATCAAACTAAAGAATCTTAGCACCGTAAATTTTGTAATTCAATTGGCACTCCTGCTTCCCAATATTACAAAGAAATTTTACTTGGTATCCTTAGTTCCACTATGCTTTCAAGGAGGAATCTCAACCAATTTCATTTTCAAGTTTCAGATATTATTTTTCAATGAATAAACAGGAATAGAGACAGAAATTTCCAATTAATATTATTTTTGTCTGTTGTTGTTACAGGAAGTTGAGTTAGAAATATTACAGGCAGTCAGACAGGGCTATGCCCTCAAAGGAGCCAGTGCAGAAGACCAGAAACCTTGCAACTGTGGGGGAGACAGACACCTCCTACTGTGGACCAGGCTTCAAGACAAAAGATAAAACAAATGCCCCCACATACTTCCTAAGGATAAACATCAGGAATTGATAGGCTAAATAGATCTGTATCATCCTGAGGAAGCCAGGAGTCACTAAACCAACCCCCTATTGGAACAGTCACTGCTCTGTATGTATGCCCACTTGCTACATAACTCACTTCCCCATTTGTCCCTGATTTAATCAATTTTACCTGAGCAATTAATCTTATTGATTGGCCATAGTTCTGTCCCACCTCATGCCCACTTTGCTAGTTCTCATTTTCTACCCACTTTGGATCTGCCTCACCTTGGGGTTTTGTTCTATAAAACCCCTAGAAAAGACAGGGTCCTTGGCAACCCACTTGAGACAACTTCTGCCTCTCTCTCGGACAGAAGCTTTCTTTCTCTCAATAGATATATTCTGCTTTTAACTTTTGTTATTGATAAAAGTCATTCTTCAATTTTAGAGAACACAAATTGCTACTGGACATCTAGAAGATTAGGAGATTCTCCCCCACACCATATCACTGTATCCTCCTTCCATTATTCTGGATACATGAACAATGCCATAACATTAGAGTCAGAGAGGAGTGTGCAACCCAGACTTCACCATTTATAAAGTTTTATTTTAAGAGTTTAGCCAGTTAGCTTATAAGTAGGCATCCAAACAGTCTAAGACAGAGTTGGACAAAAAAATATAACGCACACACCAAGTTGACAGTTAATTCAAATCATGCAACTAGTTAAACATAGAAATAAAAATGAAAAAAGGGAAGAAGAAGGGTTATGGACCTGTGTATATGTATATGTAAGGTAACTAGAATGAACACGCTGCTAAATGTTTTAGTTATTGAGAAACAATTAATACTCATATGATTAGATCTATTTTGCATGTCTATATCTGTTAATGTAAGTAACCATTTTGGGGATAATGATTCGCAATGTTGCAACCATTGTCAATTTTCTATCATCTGGTTTTGTAAACCTGCAATGTTACTGTTGTGTATTTACTCTAGTCGTTTTTTTTTCTTTCTTTTTTTTTTTTTTTTTTTTTTTTTTTTTTTTTTTTTTTTTTTTTTTTTTTTTTTTTTTTTTTTTTTTTTTTTTTTTTGTTTTTTTTTTTTTTTTTTTCCTTTTTTTTTCTTGGCTTAAATAAAAATAAAATTTAAAAAAAAAGAAATAAAAAAGAAAACATAGCACACCCAGAGACCCTGAGTGGTTGAGGAATGGCCTGTGCTCAGTGGTGTGAGCCAAAGCCCTGCACAGTGAACTCCATCCAGGCGTGCAAGCTCAGCACCCCTCTCAGAATCTACCAGGGACCGGCCCAGTGTGCCAAAT
Organism: Dasyprocta punctata; assembly: GCA_004363535.1. Taxonomy (NCBI): domain Eukaryota; kingdom Metazoa; phylum Chordata; class Mammalia; order Rodentia; family Dasyproctidae; genus Dasyprocta; species Dasyprocta punctata. Next base: position 15,900 of record RJWM01019892.1, on the reverse strand, counting down.
CAGCTGGGGACCTTTGGGTAGGTCTCTAGAGACCTGGTCGGTCCCTGCCTAGTGTACCTGAGTGGCTGGGGAACCACCTGTGCTCAGTGGTGGGAGACGAAGCCCTGCACAGCGAACCCCATCTAGGTGTGCAAGCTTGGCCCCCCTCTCAGAACCTGGTAATGACCCGCCCAGTGTGCTCAATCAGCCGTGGACCTTCGGGTAGGTCCTTTAGGGCTTGACTGGGGCTTGATCAGTGACTCCAAGTGGCCAGGGAACCACCTGTGCTCAGTGGTAGGACCTGAAGGACTACACAGCAAGCCCCATCCAGCCTTGCAAGCTCAGCACGTCGCTTGCAACCTGGTAGGGCCACACACAGAAACCCCAAGCAGCTGGGAAGCTTTGGAGTGCCACCAGCCTGAGCTGAAGGCCTGCACAGTGTACTCCATCTAACTGTTCAGCCTTAGAAGGCCATTCAGAACATGATAGAGTCCTGCCGAGCAACCTCAAATAGCCGGGGAGCTTGGAGGACTATGTGGGTGTGCTGAAGGCCCACCCAGCATACTCCCAACATTTGAGGAGCCTTCAAGTACCACTAGTGATCTGGTAAGGCCTGACCAATGACCCCCACTCAACTGGGGAAACTCCCTGCAGTAGGGACAGATATCCTCAACCCAGGAAGCAACTGAAACCTTGCATTCAGCTTCTCCAGGGGAATATGGGAAAATGACAAAACACCAGAGCAAAATGCAATCTCAACCCTCTAGCCCACCCCAAACAAGCCTAGGAGACATGGACATAGAAGAAAATGTAAGCCATACACCTGAAACTTGTGAAATGATAGCAACTGACATAAAGAAACAAGTCCACGAAGCTGTAGAGGAACTCAGATCAGAAATGATCTCCCAGGTAAAAGAAGAAATGATAAACATAATAAAAGAAATGCTGAACACATCTAAAGAAGACATAGTTTTAAAAATTGAGGAGCACTGCAAAAAGATGGACACATTGAATGAACAATATAAAAAAAGACACAGAATGCATGAAACAGAAGCAAAGAGATATCCAGGATATCAAAATCTCCATCGAAATCTGGCAAAACTGCCTCAATGAATGTGAAGATAGACTTTCAGACCTTGAAGACAAGATTGCAACTAGTGAATAGGAAATGAAAGATCTTTTAAAAATAACAAGGAGAGGGTAAGCAGCCTCCCTGAAAGATACCATCCAAATGCTGGAATATAGCAACATGGGGAAGACAAGAAGGAGGGAGGCGGGTCCACTGGACCCAGGAAGAATCTAAAGCAAGAATTAAAGCCCACAGAAAGAGTGGAAAGAGGCACTTAGACAAGGAGGGCGGTGGCTGGCAGCGCCTCTGCCTGGAGCCGGACCCATTCTGTGAAAGAAGTTGCTGGAACCTGGAGACACAAGGTCAGAGTCTGCTGCCGCTGTGGTGGCAACAACCCTGGAGGCCTCTGCCCAGAGAGGTGGCATTAGAGGAGAGTGGTGGTGGACTGGGGGAGCAGACCTGGAGGACTGGACTGGCTGATGGTGAGCAGACCCTGAACCCCAACAAGGGAGAGTGAAGGACTGGCAGACATTTTGGGACTGGAGCAGCTCCTAGTTGGGCACAATCCCATGGAGGTTGCTCCAACCGAGCCCTGGAGGGTCCTGGCAGGTGACCGGCTCAGTCTGGAGACCACAGCTCCATATGTGCCCTTGGGGTGATAATGGAAGATTTGCAGATAACCAGCCCAGGTTCCCAGGTGGCAGCCCTGCCCCTGCTCACTGTGCCAGACATCGGGGAGCCAAGGTGGGCTGGAGAAAGACAGCGGACAATGCTGTAACAGCACACCCAGTGGTAATCATCAGATATCCACAATCAGCACTGGCTAGAAGAACCAGCCTAACCTTGAGAAATTACAGACAACACAAGGAATACCAAGATCCCTGGTACACACGTCCAGAACAACCCAGGAATATGTCAAGATGAGGAGGCAAGGGGCAGTCTCTGATCTCCAATCCAGGCAGAATAAACCCAGGAGAAGTGAATGCAGAAGAGGTCAGGAGTCCCACAACTAAAGTCTCTGAGGTGATGACAACTGAAGTAAGGAGGTGACTTCATGAGGCTATGAAAGAAATTGGAACAGAAATATTAATTCAACTAAAAGAAGAAATGAAAAACATAACAAAAAAGTTGCTAGGCATCTCTAAAGGAGACATAGATGAAAAATGGAGCATGGGAAAACAAGCGAAACCTGGAATAAACAATACAGGAAAGATTTGGATTACATGAAACAGATTCAAAGAGACTACCAGGAAATCAAAAACTCCAGTGAAAGTTGGCAAAACCACCTGAAGGAAACTAAAGATGGACTTTCAAACCTTGAAGACAGTTTTGCATATTGTGGTCATGAAAGGAAAGATCTGTTAAAAATGACAAGAAACCTGGAAGTAATAATACAAGGGCTGCAAGACAACCCAAAGAAACATAACTTAAGAATAAAAGGTGTGAGTGAAAAAGCAGGGCTCAATACAAATTAAATTAAAAGCCTATTTACAGAAATAATTTCAGAAAGTTTTCCAAGCATGGGAACAGGAAGTGACTTTCAGATAAGTGAAGCATATAGAACTCCAGCTAAACATAACCAAAATATAGCTACACCCAGACATATAATAATCAAGATCCCAGAAATTCAACACAAAAATGAAATATTAAAAGCTATTAGAGAAAAAAAACCAGATCACCTATGAAGGGAGGCCCATCTAAATCACGACAGACTTCTCAACATAGACCATCAGGTCGGGAAGAGCTTGAAGTGAGGTATTTCAAGCCTTGAAGGAGGGTGACTTCCAACCCAGATTGATGTGCCCTGCAAAACTATCTTTCAAAATCGGTGGAGAAATGGGATACTTCCATGATGGAGAACAGTTGGTGGAATTTGTGGCAGCTGGGCCAGCCCTGCAGAGAATACTGGAGGACATTTTAGAGAGAGATAAAAAAAGTTCACAGCCCCAGAAACAGCAGCGGAGGGATATCACCAAGTGGGGCAGACAATTGAATAATCCATCATCGGGATTTGAGTCCAGTATTGTTTTCAATGAGCTGTTTAGTTTGATCTTATTCTATCTCTACCTGCCTAATTTCATTATATATGATGACATAACAGCTATTTCAAAGATAGCAAAATGTATTAGGGAAGCCTTTATTGATATTTGATCACCTTATTTTGAAACCCTGTATTGCTTTCATTGTTCTGTTTTGAGTGATTTTAACCTATTTTGATTTGTTTGATTGTATTATAACATGATGTAGACAACTGCTTAGAACATAATATGAGGTATTATAGAAATCAACGTTGTATTACTATGTATTGATTCCATTGTTTTATTTTTTATTGAGTTTATTCTGTACTATTTTGTTTGATTATATTAGGCTCAATGGTATGGGCAGTTATTTTGAAGATAACAAGAGGTATTACAAGGGGAAAGGAGGAAAGAAGGAAAGGAAAGGGAAAAAGACATACATTTATATGTGGGTATACATAAGATGGTTAAAATGACTATACTACTAAATGCATTAACTGATGAGAGAGAACAGTTGATACTCATATGATTAGATCAATTTTACATGTCTATATCTGTCAATCTGAGCATCCCCTTTTAAGGTAATGATATACAATGTTACAACCACTGTCAAATTCCAAAGATCTCATTTTGTAAACCTATAATTTTACAGTACCAGATTTGTTGTTGTTGTTTGTAAGTCCCTTCAACTTTTTGTTTCTCTTTTCTGTGACCATTGTTTTATTTTTTTATTGGTGCTATTCTGAACTATTTTGTTTGGTTATATTAGGCCTGATGACATGGGCAATTATTTTAAAGACAACAAGAGGTATTCTAAAGGGAAAGGAGAAAAGAAGGAAAGGAAAAGGATAAAGACATAAATTTATAAATAGGCATACATATGATAGTTAAAATGACTATATTACCAAATGCATTAGCTATTGAAAAAACAGTTAATACTCATATGATTAGATCAATCTTACATGTCTATATCTGTTAATCTGAACAACCCCTTTGAAGGTAATGATATGCAATATTACAACTACTGTCAAATTCTAATCATCTCATTTTGTAAACCTGTAATGTTATCGTAGCGGATTTGTTGTTGTTGTTTGTTTGTCTCTTTTGCTTTTTGTTTCTCTTTTCTGTGTCCATTTTCTCTTAAATAAAAAAAATAAAAATAACATGGAATCAGGAAGTAACAATTCAACAGTTGCAAGATGACGCAAGGAAAAACAATATAGGATTGATAAGTGTAAACAAAAGGGAAGGTGACAGCACAAATAATATCAAAAGACTATTTACAGAAAGAATAGCCAAAAATTTCCCAAACAGGGGAATGGAAACTGACATACAGATAAGTGAAGCATATAGAACTCCAATTAGCCATAACCAAAATAAATCTACACTCAGATGTACAATCAATAGCATCCCAGAAATTCAACAAAAGAACAGAATATTAAAAGATGTTAGAGAAAAGAGACCCATCACTTATAGGGGAAAGTCTATCAGAATCACAGCAGACTTCTCAACACAAACAATGAAATCAAGAAGAGCATGGAGTGAACTATTTCAAATCCTAAAGGAAAATGATTTCCAACCCAGATTGATGTACCCTGCAAAACTGTCCTTCAAAGTTGACAGAGAAATAAGATCCTTCCATAACAAAGAACAGCTGAAGAACTTCATGACCACTAAGCCAACCCTGCGAAGAATACTGAAAGATATTTTAGATAGGCACAAAAATAACTACAGCTTCAAGAACAACAACAATAACAAAAAAATGAAACTACTAGGCAAAGCAAACAATTAAACAGAGGGAAAAGGTAAAGAAACAACAGCAGAAAGATAACATGACAAAAATAAACCAATATATGTCAGTTATAACTATTAAAGTCACAGTCTCAATTCACCAATTAAAAGAAACAGACTGGCAGAGTGGATTAAGAAACAGCATCCTACCATATGCTGTATACAAGAAGCCCATATAATCCAAAAGGAAATTCATAGACTGAAAGTCGAAGGATGGAAAACAATACTCCATGCAACAGAAACCCAAAAAAAACCAGGGGTAGCTATTCTGTTTGCAGACAATGTGAACTTCAAAACAAGAATGATAAAAAGAATTAAAGAAGGTCACTACATACTAGTTAGGGGGAAACTTCGTGAGAAAGAGATAACAATCTTAAATATGTGTGCGTCAAATATGGGAGCACCCAGGTATATAAAACAAATATTAATAGAAATGAAAAGAAGCCAGGCATGGTACCGCATGCCTTTAATCCCAACACTCAGGAAGCTGAGGTCGGAGGAACGTAGTGAGTTCAAGGCCAGCTTGGGCTACAATGCAAGCACAAGCTGGCCTGAGCTACCTAGTGCAACCCTGGCTCAAAAAACTAGGACTGGGAGTTTGGTTCAGTGGCTTAAGCGCCTGACTGGCAGGCATGAGGTTATGAGTTCGATCCCTGGTGCCACAAAAAAAAAAAAAAAAAAAAAAAAAAAAAAAAAAAAAAAAAAAAAAAAAAAAAAATAGAAATGAAAAATCAAATAAGCAATAAAATGATTATAATGGGAGACCTTAACACCTCATTAACACAAGGAGACAGATCAACTAGACAGAAAATCAGCAAAGAAATAGCAGAACTGAATCAAACTTGTGAACAAATGGATTTAGTAGGTGTGTACAGAGTGTTCCACACAACAACATCAGAATATACATTCTTCTCAACTGCACATGGTACATTCTCTAAAATAGACCACATACTAGCCCATATAACATGCTTAAATAAATACAAAAGAGTTGAAATTATTCCATGCATATTATCTGATCATATTGCCATGAAACTAGAAATTAATGACAAAAGAAACTGCCAAACCTCCATAAAAACATGGAAATTAAATAATACACTCCTGAGCAATCAGTGGCTCACAGAGAAAATTAAAGAAGAAATTAAATAATATCTACAAGCAAATGAAAATACAAATACAACTTATCAAAACCTGTGTGATACAATGAAAGCAGTTCTCAGAGGGAAATTTATTGCTGTGAATTGCCACATCAGAAAAACAGAACAAATGCAAATAAACAACCTGATGCTACACCTCAAACATCTAGAAAAAGAAGAGCAAGCCAAGTCAAAAGCCAAAAGAAGGGAGGAAATTATCAAGATAAGACCAAAAATTAGAGACTAACAAAGCAATGCAAAGAATTATTGTATCAAAGAGTTGGTTCTTTGAAAAAATAAATAAAATTGATAAGCCCCTAGTCAACCTAATTTATAAAAGAAAGAAAAAACTCAAATTCATACAATAAGGAATGAAAAGGCTGAAATCACTACCGACCCTGAGGAAATACGGAAGATCATCAATACCTACTTTGAAAACCTTTACTCTCATAAGTTTGATAACACAGAAGAAATGGACAGATTCCTAGAAACATATGAATTACCAAAACTGGATCAAGAAGATGTAAAACTACTGAATACTGCAATCTCAATTAGTGAAATTGGAAATGTAATTAAAATCTTCTCAACAAAGAAAAGCCCAGGTCATGAAGGATTCACAACTGAATTCTACAAGAAATTCAAGAAAGACTTAATGCCAATACTCCTCAGACTCTTCAATGAATTTGAAAGGGAAGCAATTTTCCCTAACTCATTCGTGAAAGCAAGTATTACCCTCATACCAAAATGGAAGAAAGACTCAACCAAAAAAGAGAACTACATGCCAATCTCCCTAATGAACATAGATGCAAAAATCCTCAATAAAACACTGGCAAACAGAATGCAGCAAGTCATCAAGAAGATTATACACCACAACCAATTGGGATTAAGCATAATACACCATATCAATAGAGCCAAAGATAAGAATCACATAATCATTTCAATAGATGCAGAAAAAGCTTTTGATAAAGTCCAACACTCATTCATGATAAGAACCCTACAGAAAATTGGAATAGATGGCCTTTACCTCAATCTGATAAAAGCCATCTATGACAAACCAACAGCCAGCATCATATTAAATGGTCAAAAACTGAAAGCTTTTACTCTAAAATCAGGAACAAGACCAGGATGTCCATTATCACTACTCCTATTCAATATAGTGCTGGAAATATTAGCCAGAGCAATTAGCTAAGAGAGAGAAATAAAAGGAATAAGGATAGGAAAAGAAGTTATATTATCATTATTTGCAGATCACATGATACTCTATATAGAAGACCCCCAAAACTCCATTGAAAGACTTCTAGATGTGATAACCAAATTCAGTAATGTAACTGGATACAAAGTCAACACTCAAAAATCAATAGCATTCTTATACACAAATAACAAACTCACTGAGAGAGAAATTAGAGAAGCCACACCCTTCACAACAGCATCCAGAAAAATGAAATACTTAGGAATCAATCTAACAAAGGAAGTGAAAGATCTATTCAGTGAAAATTTCAGTATTCTAAAAAAAGAAATTGAAGAGGATCTCAGAAAATGGAAAGACATTTCTTGTTCATGGATAGGAAGAACAAACATTGTGAAAATGGTCATTCTCCCAAAATTGTTGTGCAGAGTTAATGAAATTCCAATCAAAATACCGTTAGCATACCTCACAGATCTAGAGAAATTATTCCTAAAATTCATCTGGAACCAGAAGAGACCTAGAATAGCAAAGGCAATTCTGGGCAACAAAGGCAAGGCAGGAAGCATCACAATCCCTGACTTAAAGTTATACTATAAAGCTACTGTGATAATATCAGCATGTACTGGAATAAAAACAGACCTGAAGATAAATGAAATAGATTAGAAGATACAACCACAACCACAAACACACTTAGCCATCTTATCTTTGACAAAGGGACCAAATATGTTCACTGGAAGAAAGATAGCCTCTTTAATAAGTGGTACTGGAAAAACTGGCTTTCCATATGCTGAAAACTAAAAGTAGACCCATACCTATCACCATGCACTAAAATAAAGTCAAAATGGATCAAAGATCTAAATAGTAAAGCAGAAACACTAAATCTGCTGGAAGACAAAATAGATAGAAATCTTGAAGATATAGGGGTAAGCAGAGAATTTATGAACAAAGATAAAACTGCACAGTAAATACTTCCCAAAATCAATAACTGGGACCTTGTCTTATTAAAAAGTTTTTGCATATCAAAGAAAATCTCCAACAGAGTGAAAAGAAAACCCACAAATTGGGAAAAAATCTTAGTCAACTGTCTCTCAGACCAAGGACTTCTATCTAGAACATACAAAGAGTTAAAGAAAATCAGACCCCTGAAATTCAAAGACCCAATCCAAAAATGGGCATCTGAGATGAATACAAACTTCTTGGCTGAAGAAATACAAGTGGCAAATAAATACATGAAAAAATGTTCAGCATCATCGGTCATTAGAGAAATACAAATTGAAACAACACTGAGATTCCACCTCACTCCAGAAAGAATGGCCAGGTTCAAGAAAAACACCAATAACAAATTCTGGAGAGGCTGTGAGGAAAAAGGAACCCTCCTGAAGTGTTGGTGGGAGTGTAGACTGGAAATCAGTCTGGAGGTTCCTCAAAAAGCTAGGATTGGAAGTCCCTTTTGACCCCCCTATTCCACTTCTGGGCATATTCCCAGAAGAATTGAAAACATCACACCACAGTGATGTATGTGCACCTATGTCTATAGCAGCACAATTTGTAACAGCCAAATCTTGGAAACAACCTAAATGCCCATCAACTGAGGAATGGCTAAAAAAGATGTGGTACTTTTATACAATGGAGTACTACTCAGCTATAAAGAAGGATCACACTGAGGATTTTATAGGCAAGTGGATGTGACTTGAGACCATACTGATAAGTGAAATAAATCAAACTCACATGTGTCAATACCATATTGTCTCCCTAGTGTAAGAAACTGAAAGGGTAAATAACATACAAAACCTTTGGTAAATATTGCTGAAGGATAACAAACTGTCCAAAGAGGAAAAAATAAATCAGATAGGGAAAAGGAGAAAAGAAGGAAGAAAAAAGAGAAAAGGTGTATATATGTACATATACACTTAAGATAGCTAAGATGATTGTGTTACTAATTCTATTAGTTCTCAGAACAAAACAGTTAACATTCATAGGATTAGATGAATTTTGCAAGTCTATATCTGGTAATCTGAGTAACTCTTTTGAAGATAACTATGCAAAATAATGACCTTAGTTATGTTCCTACCATCTTGTTTTGAAAGCCTATATTGTTATTGTTTTGGGCTCTTTGTTATTGCTATTTATTAGTCTCTTTTGTTTCTTGTTTATTTTGTTTTGTTTTGCTTTTTTGTAATTTGTGACATTTTGTTTTGTCTTTCCCTCTAATACAGAAAGGATGGATGTACATGTATAGGCTTATACAAGCCCAGAACTTCTCCTGAAGAGTTTACAAGCATTGATTTTTATTACAAGTGATGATATGAACAGCCACTTTGAAGAAAATGAGACATTGTACCCATTGCTGATTTCCTATCATCTTGTTGTGAAGTCCAGTAATGCTTATATCCTTTCTTTTGATTGTTCTTAGTCTGTTCTGTGTTATTTTATTTCAATATGCGTGTAAGTGTGGACAGCTATTTTGAAGAGAACAAGAGACATTACGGTAGCCATTGTTGATTTTCCTATTGTCGGGTTTTGAAAGCCTGTAATGCTTTCATTCTTTTGTTTTTATTGGTTTTATACTATTGTGTTTTGTTTGAATTCATTGTGTGTGAAGATATGGACAACTATTTTGAAGAAAACAAGAGACATTTTGGTAGCCACTGTTGACTTCCTGTTCACTTGTTTTGAAATCCTGTGTTGCTTGTGTTGTTTTGTCCTGATCTACTTTCTTCTGTTCTGTTTTGTTTTGTTTTATTTTCTTTAAAATAAATTAAAAAAAAAAAAAGAAAGAAAACAGGGGAAAAGGGATTTAAAAAAATTAGGATAAGAATGGACATGTAAGGACTCTTCCTCCCAGGAAGAAGGATTTTATGCAGAGTATGCTAAATTAGTTGATAGTTCCTCTCTAACTCTGAACTGAACTTCAAGGAACACTAAAAATACAAAATAACTGTCTTCCTTTGAATTTGTTTTCTTTGAAACAAGCACAGTAACTGACCCCACTACAACCACCATACTCTACTTATTCATATAAAAGCAGGACAGAAGCCAGGCATGGTGGTGCATGCCTGTAATCCCAGCACTCAGGAAGCTGAGGCAGGAGGATCATTGTGAGTTCGAGACCAGCCTGGGTTACAAAGTGAGTTGAAGGCCAGCCTGAACTGTGTAGTGAGACCCTGTCAAAAATTAGGGCCAAGGATTTAGCTCAGTGGTGCAAGCACTGGCCTGGCAGGCAAGAGGTTGTGAGTTCAATCCCCAGTACCAAAAAAAAAAAAAAACAACAAAAAGACAATAAATGAATAGATAAATAAATAAATAAAAAGAAAAGCAGGACAGAGAAGACAATTTGGACTTCTGTCCTGAATCTTCTCCTAGAGACAGGAGCTATTTCTCTTTTTATTTAAAATAAATATAAATACTCTCTTAATTCATCCTCTTGTCCATGGTTTCATTGTTTGCCTTTGTGACAGTACCTGATCAGTTTGTACACAATTAACTGTTCCACTATCTCAATGATCAAAGCGACAAGTTGAAGAAGAGGGAAATGCCAAGTCACCATGCTTTCCTGGGTAATCTGGAGTTTTGAGAAGAGAGTAATCTTTTTCAATGTTTGGAACTCAACACTGCAATTCAGGCTGAAAATTTTATTAGCCATCCTTCTAGCTATAGATCCAAGTGGTCCAGGAAGAAAAAACTCAAGAACAAAAAAGTCCAGCTAATGAAGAAGCAGAGATAAGAAGGAAGGAAAATCCTGACAAAGAGGTTGTTGACTGTGGACACCCCTAAAGATTGTTCAATTCTTATCATCTGTATGATTTCAGAGACAGCTGCCCAAAAATGACCTCTTTTCCTTCAATCAGGTTAAGATGTTGTACTTACAACCAAGATCTCTAGGAGAGCCAAACAGTCTTCAGTGAATGCAGCCAATACCACCAATTTGGCAAATGGGACACCTCTCCATCTTAAAGGTAATAATGGCAACAAAACCTGAAATAGCATCACTGTTTGCCTACAGAAGCTTTCCGTCTCTTCTCCTTTCATGGCTTCAGAACCAAAACAATTTGAAAAAAAATTTTAAAACAGTATTCGCACCACAATTCTTACCCCAATTCAACATGCAGTCATTTTATCTGCTGTGTGCTCTTCAAAACAGATTAGCCGTAATCACACAGACTTCCTTTCCATTTATTCTTTGGATCTTTCTGTCTCAGCTTCACTTTTTATAAAATTCAATGTATGAAAGTTTAAAAAGTAGTTTGTATGAAATCTGCTGTAAGCATTTAGTTTAAGTATCATATTCATTTGCATGTTGTTAGATACGCGAAGAGTAAAATCTTTCTCCAGTTTTGAGGAAGGCAAATCTGTAAAGTGATCCAAAAGATAATATACATAAGAACGAAAATTTTTTTAAGCTTGGCTGACCCTCCCCTGCTGTGTGCATCTAAAGTTTTGCCTCTGAGAATAGAACTTATTAGCAATCCTAAAGTAAAAAGGACAGGATATTTTTCAACAAGGGCCTCTGCTTTGCCAAACATCCCAGAGTTTGTCTCTAAGGACTTGAAAAGAAAGGAAAGAATGAAGAACAGAAACCATAAAGCATGCAGTACAGCTATCATCTAATTACTGAATGAGTGGTATAGTTGTTTTGTCTGATTGCACTAAGCTAGTTATCCACTGCTAGCTTCATTGACAAAAAGGGAATCTACACAAATTATAGGGAAACTCAAGCACTAAAGGAATGTTTTGGTTCAGAGGTTTGCAATGACTATTGGCTTTGGTTTTTGGCAGTCTGTCTTTGCTGTATGAACTCAGCTGTGCTGGGTCAGGCTAAAGCGTTCCCAAAAGCCTAAAAGAGGACAGACTTCCTTGTCATCTGTATCCCATCAATAAATTAAAATGATGTTCTCCAGTTCATGTTTGTTTTTTGGCAGGCTAATATGCAATCAGGAAAAGAAAAGTCTTTCATTTGTGGACTCCATCTAAAGGAAGGAAGCTTTTGTATGCGGATTCACCCAAGACCAAAATATTAAAAAGTGGAAGAGGAAAACCATATGTTGCAGTTCTCATAAGCAAGCAGCTCACAGTCCTGGCTAAAGAAATGTTTGAGTTTCTTTATACAGAGAAGTAAATATTTTACTACAAAAAGAGGATATATTAATAACAATACTGATACCTCTCTTATAAACATTGACATTTTAACTGATTTTCTCTAACTTTTTAAATCAGAAAAATACACAAATCAGGTATATCTATGACACACAAAATGATCAAAACTTTTAGCATAATTTTAAGATTCGTAGGAGGGTAGTGACAGAACCAATGAAAAGAAATAGAGAGTAAATTTCATATACTCATGGCTCCTTTTACAGATAGTCAAGATAAAGTTAGTTGATAATTTATATTTGCAGCAACTAAATGTAGCCTAAAGTAAACATGGGGATATCATAGTGGTGATTACCTGCACCTTATTTCATGATCTATTAAATAATGCAAGTTTAAGACATTCTTCTTATTTCTCTTCATCAAGGGAAAATTATCTTTATTCTTATATTATTATGATCAGAAAGCTCACTGATCAGAAAAGGTTTGGTGTGGTTCACTTAAAACCTCCTCTCACAGAGAATACATAAGTCAGACTGCATTTGTGTTTAGTTTCTTTTTTATGTCTTTGAAGTAGCCAAACAATTAATTCTGTTTTAACACTTGTGTTATTTTAAAAAATATGACTTCTAGCACTTATAGCTCCCAGTACTTAAAGTAATTTTAGCACTTTAGCACTGCCAGTGGTACAGTTTCCAATAGCAGCAAATTTATGCTATTATTTTTCGTTTGTGGTATAGTCACTTGTAAAGTCATATGCAGCTCAAGTAAAAGGAGTATGGTTGATAAAAACTCTGAAAGTGCTCAGAATCACAATGGAGTCACTTGCATCAACACCAACAAAAAAATTAAAGCAAAAACGTAAAGCTGGGCAGTTGTGAAAGAAAGATTCTCATGCACAGTTGCCCAACAGTAACTACCACAACCACCACAGACAAAATCACCATCACACATAAAGCTCCCCACCAGCTCACACGAAAGAATATCTCTGGAAGGGCATCTGCTTAGCAAAAATCTGCATCATCAGACTGGCACCACCCTTGCTCTGAATCCTTGTGGTCAAGGATAATTGTTTTAAAATATCTTATGTAATCCTATTTTTGTGTTTTAAAACTCCCTTGCCTCGACTACTTTGAATATGCTCATACAGCCCATGTGTTCCTTTACAATGATATTCACTTCTCTCAGGAACTCCATCTCTGAAGAATTTTCCCTCTGACTGTTATTTAGGTTGACAGAATAGCTGATGAAAAATTGATAGAGTAGCTACTGATGGGTTTAGGATATGATGCCCATGACTCTAGGAAACCAGAATATGCCACCTAAAAACATGCCTGTTTGCCACATTGACTATCTTCAGCTGCTTATCCTGAGAAACTGCAGAGACAAAAGTTCAAAAAAGTTACCCTTTCAGCCAGGAGTGGTGACACATGCCTATAATCCAAAGAGGCTGAGCAGGAGGATTGTTGCAAGTTTGAGACCAGCCTGGGCTACAAAGTGAGCTCAAACCCAACCTGTACTGCATAGTGAAGCCCTGTCTCAAGAAGACAAAGGAAAAAAAAAAAGATCCCCTTTTAAATGAGAAATTTGGGATGACAGTATACAACATAGCAAATATGGGAGATTTCCTTCTGTCTTGTCTTTGAAATCCATATTGTTCTCATTGTTTTGCTTTCTTCTGATTAATTGTTTTGTCTTATTCAATATTCTGTTTTGATTGGTTATATTCTATTTTGTGTTTGGTTTGACTTTGCTATGCCTGATGGAATGGACAACTATTGTGAAGATAACAAGATGATACTATAGTAGCTATTGTTGTTTTCCTAGTATCCTACTTTGAAGTTCTGTACCAATTTTGCTGTTTCTTTTTTTTTTTTTTTTTTTTTTTTTTTTTTTTTTTTTTTTTTTTTTTGGCTTTGTTTTTTTTTGTTTTGTTGGATTTTACTACCTCTAAAATAAAAAAAAAAAATTCAGTTCAGTTCGATGAGAAATTTGTACCTATAGAGAATCCTCATTTGAAAATAGCTCCACTTCACTAGAAGAGAAAGTAACAAAATCACTAGAGAATCTTAATAAAAGAGAAGGAATCAGGCCATATGTGGTGGCACATGCCTTTAATCTCAGAACTTTAGAGGCTGAGGCAGGAGGATCATTATGAGTTTGAGACCGGCCTGGGCTACAAAGTGAGTTCAAGGCCAGCCTGATCTGCACAGTGAGATCCTGTCTCAAAAAATAGGGCCAGGGATTTAGCTCAGTGGCATAAGTGCTTGCCTGGCAGCTGTGAGGTTGTGAGTTCGATCCCCAGTACAAAAAAAAAAAAAAGACAGAGAGAGAGAGAAGGAATCAACTTAAATCTGCATAACAAATTCTACCTTTGTTTAAGTACGGTTTTGCTCTTCACCTCTTCAATGCCTTTTTCTCATCCCCCCATGTTGTGCCTCCACCACCTTCCAGAAGCTCTGAACCCCTCTGTCTTTTTGTTTTGGGGTTTTTTGGGGTTTTTTTTGTTGTTGTTGTTGCTGCTGTTTGTTTTATTTGTTTTGTTTTGTTTTGCTTTTTTTTTTATTTTAAGTGAAAAAAGTAAATCAAAATTTCATTAAAAAGTAATAGGAGGGCAACAATAATTAATATATTGAGTATTGTTATCTTTAAAGTAATTAATCAGAGTACAAGGTACAGGCATAAAAAAATTCTTCAAGTGATATTAGCACAAACCTTTCTTTTCAATGAACTAAGAGAAATGAGCAGTACAACAGTCTTATATTTTGTTTTCTTTCTTTTTCTTACCTTGCTTTTTCCTTTCTCTTATACTAGATCCTTTTTCTTTTTGAATAATTTCTTCCCATTTCACAATATGCATTACACATTTTGAACCTTATTTACTCTTTCAGTTTCTCACAACAGGGAGACAATAGTATGTTTACATATGTGAGTCTGATTTATTTCACTTGTGAGTATAGTCTCTAGTTGTATCCATTTACCTACAAAAGTCTCAAGTTTGTCCTTCTTCATGGCTGAGTCATATTCCATTGTATAAAAAGACCACATCTTTTTTATCCATTCCTTGGTTGATGGGCATTTGGGTTGCTTCTAAGAATTAGCTATTACAAATTGTGTTGCTATAAACATGGGTGCACATACATTGCTGTGGTATGATGTTTTTAATTCTTCTGGGAAAATACCCAGAAGGGGAATAGCTGGGTCAAATGGGACCTCTAATACTAGATTTTTGAGGAATCTCCATACTGATTTAGAGGTTGCACCAGTCTGCACTCCCACCAACAGTGGAGAAGTGTTCCTTTTTGCTCACAGCCCCTCCAGCACTTGTTATTGGTTGATTTCTACTTTTTTTTCACGGTACTGGGGATTGAACTCACAACCTCATGCCTGCCAGACAAGTGCTTAAGCCACTGAGCCAAACTCCCAGCCCTATTTTTTTTGAGACAGGGTTGCACTATGTAGTTCAGGTTGGCCTTGCTCACATTGTAGCCCAAACCAGCCTCGAACTCACAACGCTCCACCTACCTCAGCCTCCGGAGTGCTGGGGTTAAAGATGTGGGCCACCACGCCCTAGTTTGATTTCCTTTTTTTTTTTTTTTTTTTTTTTTTTTTTTTTTTTTTTTTTTTTTTTTTTTT
>RJWM01019891.1:0-38135 GCA_004363535.1 Dasyprocta punctata | reverse complement strand
AGTAACTGGGAAGGGAAAAGGCGGAAAGAGAAAAGGGAAGAGGAAAAGATATAAACCTGTATATATGTATATGTAAGATAACTAGAATGAACACACTGTTGAATCTATTCGTTGTTGAGAAAGAACAGTTAATGCTCATATGATTAGATTAATTTTGCATGTCTATATCTGTTAATGTAAGTAACCATTTTAAAGATAATGATGTGCAACAATGCAAGCATTGTCAAGTTTCTGTCATCCGATTTTGTAAACCTGCAATGTTACTGTTGTGTATTTACTCTAGTCGTTTGTTTGTCTCTTTTGCTTGTTGTTTTTGTTTTATATGTCTTTTTTTCTGTTTTTCTCTTTGCTAAAATAAAAAAAAAGAAAAGGAAGGCTTGTGCTAATATTGATTGGACAATTTTTTTTTCAGTACTGGGAATTGAACTCAGGACCTTGCACTTGACATGCAGGTGCTTATGATATTGAGCTATATCCCTGTCCCTTGATTGTACAAATTTTAAGGCCCATATCTTGTACTCTGAATAACTACTTTAAAGATAACAATATCTAATGTATACACCAAAAAAAAAAAAGAATGAACAGATTAGAGTGGGAAAAAATAAAACATAAATACAGTACAGTCTCACATATTTTGATTTCAAAACTTACTATGAAGATTCAGTAATAGATCAGTGTAATACTGACATAAAGACAGACATAAAGACCAACATAACAGAATAGACCACAAATAAACCCTTATGTATATGGTTGAATGATGTTTTGAGACAGATATCAAATCCACTTGCTATAGCATGAATCCTGAATTTTCTCAAAGGCCCACATATCAAAGGCTTGGTCTCCAACTTGGCACTATTTGAGGTGCTGGAAATTTTGATATATGGGGACTAGTAGAATGTCTTCTGGTTACTGGAAGAATGCCCTTGAAGGGAGCTAGTGAAACATTGGCCCCATCCTTTTCTCTTTTTCACTTCTCTGCTAGGAAGTCAACAGTTCTGCTTGACTACTTATGTATTCCCTACCATGATGTGCTACTTCACTTCAGGCCCAAAGCAACTGGGTCAATCCATCATATATTGAAAACTCAAAACTTCTGAACCAAAACAAATCTTTTTGAGCCAGCACGGGTGGGGAGAAAAAGAAGCCAGCCTAGACCCCATGTATATACAGGGCACCACCGGGACTCTCCCATGGGTAGCCAGCATGAGTGGGAAGAAGCAGCCAGCCCTGCCTTGCCCCCTACAAGCCTGCCAGCTGCCATCTCCTTCAGGGACCTGTAGCCAGTCAGCCACACCTTAGAGAAACCCGCCCTGTACACCATGGCCTCCCCAGGAACCTGGGGAAAAACCCAGGTACCTGACCCATTCACCTACAACATGGATGGGTAGCCAACATGGGAAGCACCTGGGACCCCACAACCCGCTCATCTGGAGGAAACCAGGAAAATGTCAACACAAAGGAACAAAAGGCAATCTCTGGCCTTCACCCCAAACAGACCAAGTCTAGGAGACGTGGGCATGGAAGAAAGTGGAAGTCAAACACCTGAAAATTCTGGGATGACAGCAACTCAAGTAAAGAAAGGCTATAAAAGAAATCAGATCAAATAATATCTCAGGTAAAACAAGGAATGACAAACATAATAAAAGGTTTATTAAGTGTATCTAAAGAAGACAGATTTTTAAAAAAAGAGGGGCATAGGAGAATGAGGGAAACCTTGAATAAACAATACAGAGAAGAACTGGAATGCATAAAACAGACTCAAAGAGATATTCAGGAAATTATAAACTATGCTCAAAAGATACAGAAGACAGACTTTCAGACCTTGAAGACAGGATGGCAGCAAGTGACTGCAAAATGAAAGACCTCTTAAAAATAACAAGGAACCAGGAAATAACAATTCAATGGCTGCAACATGACACAAAGAAAAATAATTTAAGTATAATAGGTGTCAGCGAAAAAGCAGGTGTCAACACAAATGACATAAAGACACTATTTTCAGAAGTAACAGCAGAAAACTTCCAAACAAGGGAAAAAACCTGACATACAGATAAGTGAAGCATATAGAACTCCAACCAGCCATAACCAAAATAAATCTACACTTAAGACATATAATCAAGATCCCAGACATTCAGCACAAGAACAGAATATTAAAGGCTGTTAAAGGAACAGATCACCTATAAAGGAAAACACATCAGAATCACGACAGACTTCTCAACACAAACCATCAACTGAAGAAAAGATTGGAGTCAAGTATTTCAATTCCTGAAACAAAACAACTTCCAACCCAGATTGATGTACCCTGCAAAACTATCTTTCAAAATTAATGGAGAAATAAGATACTTCCATGACAAAGAACAACTGAAGGAATTCACGACCAACAAACCAACCCCACAAAGAGTACTGAAGGATATTGTAGAGGAGAGAAAAATGACCATAGTTCCAGGAACAGCAGCAGAGTGGGATCACTGAGCAGGGCAGACAATTGAATGTGGGGGGGGGGGGCGCGGGTAGGGAGCCAATGGCAGGAAAAAAGCATGGCAGGGATGAACCAGTGCATGCTGGCCATAACAATTAATGTAGATGGCCTCAATTCACCAATAAAAAGAAACACAGGCAGAGTGGATCAAGAAACAAGATTCATCAATATGCGATATACAAGAAACACATTAACTCAAAAGGAAGTTCATAGACTGAAAGTCAAAGGAGAGAAAACAATGCTCCATGTGACAGGGAACCAGAAAAAAGCAGGTCACTTGCTCATCAACCACAGAATGGATAAGAAGGATATGGCATTTTTATACGATGGAAAGCTACTCAGCTATAAAGAAGGATAATCATGAGACTCTTGTAGGTAAATGGATTCACCTTGCGATCATGCTCTTGGGTGAAGTGGTTTGGACTCACATAGGTGAACACCATGTTGTCTCACTAGTATAAAAAACTGAAGATGTTAGTGGGTTCCAAAATATACAATAGATATTGTGAAAGTGAAAGGGGAGGAAAAGTCTAAAAAGGGAAGGTGGTAGCTATTTTTAAGTACCTATTACCTCGTTTATTGGTCCTGTATCATTTTCATTGTTTTGCTTTGAGTGGCTTTATTCTGTTTTGTTTGGTTGGATTTTATTACATCTGATGGCATGGGCAGCTAGCTATTTTGAAGATATCGAGATATATTATGGTAGTCATTGTTGATTTCCTAGTATCTTCTTTTGAACTCCTGTATTTCTTCCACTGTTTTGTTTTGATGGGTTTTATTTTGCTTGATTTTAACATGTCTGATGGCATAGACGGCTACTTTGAAGATAACAAGAGGCATTATGGCAGCAATTGTTGATTTCCTATTATCTTGTTTTGAAGTTCTGTATCACTTTCACTGTTCTTTTTTGATTAGCTTTATTCTGCTTTATTTTGTTTGGTTTGATTCTTAAAAATAAAAAATAAAACAAAAAAAAAAACCAAAAAGTAACCTTTTCTTTTATAGTGCCTATCTCAGGAATTTGTTACAGCAACAGAAAGCTAACATACCACTCAAAGGGAAAAGAACAGTTCAACAAATGCTGTGAGGAAACTGGATAGTCATATATAAAAGAACAAATTTGAGTTCTTAATTTACACTACATACAAAAATTTATTCAAAGTGGATTACAGACCTTAATGTAACTATAAAACTCCTAAAAAAAAAAAAAAAACAGGGGAAAACCTTCAAAATGCTGGATTTGGCAATAAATTCTCAGATATGATACCAAATACATATGCAAATAAAGAAAAAATAAATAAGTGAGTTTGACCATGTTAGATACATTGTATAACCACAATCATTCCATATTTGTCCTTTTGTAAATGGCTTACTCTATTTCAAAATATCAAGATCCATCCATGTTTTGGCATTTATAGAGAATATCGTTTCTTTCTAAGAAGGAATACTATTCCATTATATACATATACCACATGGAGTTTACCTATTCATTTGTTTATCGACATTTGGCTGCTTCTCACTTCTGGCTTCTGTGATTAATTCTGCTGTAAACCTGTGTGCAAATTTGTCCTCAAGTCCCTATTTTTGATCCTTTGGGTATATATCCAGAAGTAGAATTGCTGGATCATGTATTAATTCTATTTCTGTTTTTTAATTTCTTTCTGTTTCCACTTTTTACATTGGTGCACAATTGTTATACAGATTTAATTTGACAGATTTGCACATGCACATTGTATACTTTAATAATTTCCCTTCCATTATCCCTTTTTTTTGGGTCTTTTTTGAGACAAGGTTTCACTCTGCAGTTCAGGCTGACCTTGAACTCACTTTGTAGCCCAGACTGGCCTCGAACTCACAGCAATCCTCCTGCCTCAGCCTCCCAAGTGCAGGGTTTACAGGTGTGTGCCACCACGCCCGATTTTCATTACCCTTTTGTCCCACCTTCCTCCTTAGTTTGATATATGTTGCAAGGGGGGAATTCAATGCACACTATTTTTAGCTTTTTGAGGAACTATCATGC
Organism: Dasyprocta punctata; assembly: GCA_004363535.1. Lineage (NCBI taxonomy): Eukaryota > Metazoa > Chordata > Mammalia > Rodentia > Dasyproctidae > Dasyprocta > Dasyprocta punctata. The sequence continues at coordinate 33,639 of RJWM01019891.1, read as the reverse complement.
TATTTTCCATAATGGCAGCAGCAGTTTACATTCATACCACCCAAGGGTTTTGGGGTTCCAATTTCATCATATCTAATATCAGTATGGTATTTTTCTTTTTTTCTTTTTGTACCAGGGATCGAACTCACAACCTCGTGCCTGCGAGGCAGGTGCTTAGGCCACTGAGCTAAATCCCCAGCTAGTATAGTATTTCTAAGTTTTAAAAATAACCATCATAATGGATATGATGTGATATTGTATTGTGCTTTTACAAGATGAAAAAAGTTTTGTGGATGAACAGTGGCAATGACAGTGTAATGATATCAATGTACTTAATGGCACTGAACTGTACACTTAAAATTGGCTAAGACTGTAAATTTGGAGATTCAAAATGCAAAGACCAGCACTAAAATACACTCACTCCGGGACCTAGAATCAAGACACCTGGAAAACAACTTTGTGAAGGAAAAAAGCAGCAGATCTCCAGAAATCAAGAAAGAGTTGACAGGAAAGTTACAAACTAAAGAGAAAATGGTGAATGTGAAAAACGATGAAGAGAAAACAATGAAGCACGCTAACCCTGGCTCCAAGGGAGGAGGACTTTTCTCCACTAATACAAGGTAAGCCTGGAGAGGATCAGCAACTCACAGGAGAAACAACAGACTAGGCTGGTAGTGCTAGCCCCAAGAAAAACCACAGTCATAGTAAAGTGCAAAAACGCCATGGGGTTTTACTCTGAAAGTAACTCCATATGATAGGCTAGAGTTGGATAAGAAATCTGAGGCAGTGCCTGCCATATCGGAGGGACAGATCAGGAGTCATTTGGGAAGGGGTTAAGTGCTTAAGATTGAGCTACTCAGGGAATCAGAAGTCATGGGACAACTACATTTTAGAGTTTCTGATGCCATTCTACCACAGGGATTGAGGGGAAGATGGTAATAAGAGATAGTTACGGAGAGTGTATGGGAGAGACACAGAGGGATGCAAAGCTTAAGCTCAGGCCAGGAACGACACGGAAGACATGCCCTCTGGGGGAGAATGCAGGCGGGTCATACGTCATTTGTAGAAGGGGTTGGGTCTGATAGCGGTGGCATTAAATTCAGTGCATTGCTTGACTCGTTGCACCCTGCTGGAGCATCATGATAATTAGTAGTCTGCTTGCTTTTCCTAACTGCCAGTGTGACCAGGGAAGTGCTTTGACTTAGACTATCGTCACAGCCTAGGACAGTGGTGGCGAATCTTTTAGAGATTTCAATGATACAAACAGCCTACTGCAGTACACGTGCCAGGTTCACCACTACTGGCCTAAGGTGTATGAACAGAGGGCCTTCTAGAACAGGGACAGGCACCTCACAAAAGCCATAAGATAAAAAGCTATTTAGAGAATATCATGACTTGGGGTATACAGAGAAACATGGAAACTGGGAGCACTTGGAGTGAATACAGCCCTAGGGTGGGCACCATTGACTAACCGCATCCAGCAGGAAAGGTGGGGCAGGACTCACTATTCACACACAAAAATGTGAGCGTGTGAAAATAAAATAGAACTTTTAGTAGTGACTCACTGTCCCTCTTCCATATAAGATAGATTCCAATACTGCACTCCCAGAAAAAAAGCACTCATTCAAACATAATAAGGAATTTTAGGGATTCATTTCTCTTCCTCAATGGTTTCAGGAGTTTGAGGATTTTTTTTTCTTTTTCATTTATTTTGCTCATTTTTCTTTTCTTTATTTTATTCTTTTGTTACTTTCATCCAACCCTATTAATTTTCTTTTACTCCTTAACTAGATCTGTTATGTCACTTTCCTGTCCTCTTCATCTGTTTTCATTTTTAAAATTTTGCTTTTTTCATCTTTTCATTCCTCACCTTTCAATTTTTATTAGCATTAAGTTTTATTAATCCTTAGGGTACTTAGTTGATTCTATGTTATTATTGTTCAATTCTTTTCTATTGATAATGGTGGTATACTTGTTCCATTTAGTAGATATTTACTGTATGTCAATATTTGGTTTGTGTTTGTGTCTATACTATAATTACAGATCGTTTTTCTGTTGTTAAGGATGGTATAGTGGTAGCTTTCAATGGTTCATATGGTACATTAATACCCAGTTTTGTCTTTGACTCTATTATTTTTTCTGATTTTGTTACTAACAGGGTGGTGGAGTTGTTGCTTTAATTTGTTTTTACTGTATGTCAATATTAGGTTTCTCTAAGTCGGGCGTGGTGGCGCATGCCTTTAATCCCAGCACTCGGGAGGCTGAGGTAGGAGGAGCGTTGTGAGTTCGAGGCCGGCCTGAGCTACACAGTGCGACCCTGCCTCAAAAAACCAGGGCTGGGAGTTTGGCTCAGTGGCTTAAGCGCCTGCCTTGGCAGGCGCGAGGTTGTGAGTTCAATCCCCAGTACCGCAAAAAAAAAAAAAAAAAATTAGGTTTCTCTGTGAGTCATTGACCATCAGAGATTGTTCACTCCTGGAACAGAAGCACAGGCCTGAAGTTATCCATGGCTAAAGTACATCACTACAAAGCAGACACTAAGTACAGATACCTCCAAACTAGTAACGAAAACTTTCCACTTATCCAATCCTGAACCCTCAGCAAGGGCACAACACACACAGACACACACACACACAAGGAAATATGAAAAAACAAGGCAACAAAATGTATTCAAAAACTAAACTTCCTCAACACTGATCCATGGGGCATCAATGGGAAGGAAATCAAAAGTCAAACAACTGAATTATACAAAATGATAAAAGAGGAGACAAAAGACCCGAGATCAATAGGATTGATGCTAGTGACTAAACACGCTCAGAGATAACTTAAAAACAAAAAGAACATGGAAAATGGATCCATGCTAGCTGATGAAAAGAAGACAAACCTAAGATTAACTCACATTAGTGAAATACTATAAAATGGCACAAATGGCATGAAAATATGTTTACAAAAATCATAGCAAAAAACTTTCCAAATATGGGGAAAGACTAACATACAGTTAAGCAAGGGATATAGAACCCCAATTAACCATGATTAGAAAAGAACTTCACCACACCTTATAGTAAAAATCCCAGAAATTCAACACAAGGACAGAATCTTAAAAGCTATTATAGAAAAGTAACAAATCACTTATAAATGTAAACTCACCGTAATTATATCAGAATTCTCAACACAAACTTTATCTTATTTTCAACAAAAACCTTAAACACCAGAAGAGCTTGGACAGAAACATTTTAAGCCCTAAAAGAAAACAACTTCCAACCCAGAGTAATATATCCTACAAAACTGTTTTTCAAAATTCATGGAGAAATAAGATCGTTCCATGACAAATAACAGTCTATTAAATTCATGGCAATCATATCAGCTCTCAAAAAAATTCTCAAGGATATCCTTCAAAGAAACAATGAAACCAACAATGCCAAAGAGTCTAAAGGAATACATACATTAGGTAAGCTGAGAAGTTAAATGGAATGGAAAAACAAATCAGCAACAGGAAAATTATACAGTGACAGGAATAAGTAAATAATTCAGCAACCACTCTTGATGTGAATGGTTTCAGTCCCAATGAAAATACATAGATAGGCAGAAAGGAACAAGAACAACAACAACAAAAAAATCCAACTAGACAACAAAAAAATTCAACAACATTACCCTGCAACAAGACCGGTTGTGGTGGCACATGCCTATAATTCCAGCACTTGGGAGGCTGAGGCAGGAGGGCCACTGAGTTTGAGGCCAGTCTGGGCTACAAAGTGACTTCAAGGCCAGCCTAAACTGCATAAAAAAACCCTATCTCAAAAAGACAACAAACATACAACATATTTATTTCATATTTTTGAAGCATCCCTGCATTCCCGGGATAAATCCCACTTGATCATGGTGTATAATCTTCCCAATGACTTGCTGTATTCTATTTGCCAGTATTTTATTGAGGATTTTTGCATCTATGTTCATTAGGGAGATTGGCCTGTAATTTTCTTTTTTGGCTGGATCTTTGTCTGGTTTTGATATGAGGGTAATGCTTGCTTCCAGGAATAGGTTAGGGAAACTTGCTTCCCTTTCAATTTCATTGAAGAGTTTGAGGAGTGTTGGCATTAAGTCTTGCCTAAATTTCTGGTGGAATTCAGCAGTGAATCCATCAGGACTTGGGCTTTTCTCTGTTGGCAAGGTTCTAATTACATTTTCAACTTCATTAACTCAAATTGGGTTATTCAGCAGCTTTACATCTTCTTGATTCAGCTTTGGTAATTCATACATTTCTAGTAGTCTGTCCACTTTTTCTGTGTTATCGAACCTGTGGGAGTAAAGGCTTTCAAAGTAGGTATTGATGATCTTCTGTATTTCCTCAGGGTCTGTAGTGATTCCCACAGGTGGGTACTGATGATCTGTATTTCCACAGGTAGGTATTGATGATCTGTATTGTGTAAATTTGAGTTTTTTTCTTTCCTCTTTTTGATAAGGTTGGCTAAGGCTTTATCAATTTTACTTATTCTTTCAAAGAATCAACTCATCAATTCATTAATTCTTTGTATTGTTTTCTTAGTTTCAATTGCATTTATTTCTGCTCTGATCTTCATAATTTCCTCCCTTCTTTGGGCTCTGGGCTTGACTTGCTCTACTTTTTCTAGAAGTTTGAGGTGCAGCATTAGGTTGTTTATGTGTGTTCTTTCCATTTTTCTGATGTGGGAGGTTAGTGCTATAATTTTCCCACTGAGGACTGTTTTCATTGTATCCCATAGGTTCTGCTAATTTGTATTTGCATTTTCATTTGATTGCAGATATTTAATTTCTTCTGTGACTCATTGGTTGTTTAGGAGAGTGTTATTTAATTTCCATGTGTTTATGGAATTCTCATGTGTTTTTTGGTCATTAATTTCCAATTTCATTGTGCTCTGGTCAGATAACATGCATTGAATTATTTCAATTTCTTTGCACTTACTTAAGCATGTTCTGTGGATCAGTATATGATCTATTTTAAAGAATGACCCATGTGCAGCTGAGAAGAATGGGTATTCTGATGTTGATGGGTGGAATACTTGGTACACATCTACTAGGTCCATTTGTTCACAAGTTTGATTCAGTTCTGTTATTTCTTTGCTGATTTTTTCTTTGGTTGATCTGTCTCTTTGTGACAATGGGGTACTAAGGTCCCCCATTATAACCTTATTATTGTTTATTTGATTTTTCATGTCTATTAAGATTTGTCTTACTTAATTGGGTGCTCCCATGTTTGGTGCATACATATTTATGATCGTAATCTCTTCTTCTTCAAGTTTTCCACTAACAAGCATGTAGTGACCTTCTTTATCTCTTTTGATCATTCTTGGTTTTAAGTTCACATTATCTGCAAACAAAATAGCTATCCCTGCTTTTTTCTGGGTTCCTGTTGCATGGAGTATTGTTTTCCAGCCTTTGATTTTTAGTCTGTGAATTTCCTTTTGAGTGAAATATGCTTCTTGTACACAGCATATTGTTGGGTTTTGTTTCTAAACCCACTCTGCTAGTCTGTTTCTTTTTATTGGTGAGTTGAGACCATTTACATTGATTGATAAAACTGGTATGTACTGACTCATCCCTGTCATGATATCTTTCTGTTGTTAGTTTTCTACATTTTCTGTTTAATTATTTGCCCTGCTTAGTGGTTTCCTTTGGTTGTTGTTGTTAAGATTGTGGCTATCTTTGTCCTTTTCTAGAGTGTTTTTTAGTACTCTTTGTAGTGTTAGTTTGCTGGCCATGAATTTCTTCGTTTTTTGTTTTTGTTTTTGTTTTTGTTTTTTTTTGGTGGAAGTATCTTATTTCTCCATCAATTTGTAAAGATAGTTTTGCAGGATACATCAATCTGGCTTGAAAGTTGTTTTCTTTCAGAATTTGAAATACTTCACTCCAAGCTCTTCTTGACTTGAAGGCTTGTGTTGAGAAGTCTGCCATAATTCTGATAGGTTTTCCTTCATAGGTGATCTGTTTCTTTTCTCTGACAGCTTTTAATATTCTGTTCTTGTGCTTAATTTCTGATATCCTAATTATTATATGTCTGGGTGAAGATTTATTTTGGTTATGGTTAATTGGGGTTCTGTATGCTTCAGTTATGTGTATATCAGATTCTCTTCCCATGTTTGGAAAATTTCCTGCTATTATTTCTGGAAATAATCTTCATAGGTTATTTGTATTGACCCCTGCTTTTTTGTTGACACCTATGAATCTTATATTATTTCTCTTGGCATCATCTTGCAGCTGTTGAATTGGTGTTTCCTGGTTCCTGGTTATTTTTAAGAGAGAGATCTTTTCTTTCATGATCACAAGCTTCCATGCTGTCTTCAAGGTCTTAGAGTCTATCTTCTGCTTCATTCAAGCGGTTTTACCAGTTTTCAATGGAATTTTTAATTTTCTGAATATCCCTTTGAATCTGTTTCATGCATTCTAATTCTGTCTCATATTGTTCATTCAAAGTTCCCATCTTATGTACTTCTATTTTTTTTATCTTGATCTTCTTTAGATATACACAGAATTTCTTTCATGTTTATCATTTCATTTTTTTATCTGAGATTATTTCTGACCTGATTTCCTCTATAACTTCAAGGAGTTGTTTCTTTACTTCAGTTGCATGATTTCTAGTGTCTTCTATTTGAGTGTCTGTTGGGTTTGTTCTTGGTGGGCTGGAGGTCTGAGACTGCATCTTGCTCTTCCGTTTTTTCACTTTCCTCTGGGACCTGCGTAGCTGGCCAGGTAACCTCCTGATGGATTGCACTGGAATGCTACACTGGGTAAAGCTTCAGTATTTCAATATCCTTGTGGCTATCCGGGGCGTACCCCAAAATTATGGTGCTGGCACATTGTGCCATGTGTTCCCCTGATCTACTTTGTTGGGTTGCTCTAGGACACTGGGCTGGGCAGAGCTTGTATCCTTCCTGCAGCTAGCAGTGGCACACCCCCAGAGCATGTCACCAGGGCCTAGAACCTGGCTGAGTGGAATTCAGAACCTCCATAACCAAGGTGGCCAGCAGAGACACACCCCAGGGTGTGGTGCTGTGGCCTTGTACCTGGCTGGGTGGACTTCAGAGCCTCTACCAGCCAGGTGGCTAGGCGGAGCGCGTCCCACTGTAGTGTGGTACCAATGGGACCTTGAGTGTGGTTGCGAGGAGTTCAGAGCCTCTGGAGCACGGGGCTAGTCAGAGCACGCCCCCAGCACATGGTGCCAGGGCCTTACTCATGTTTGGCCAGAGTTTGGAACTTCTGGGACCTGCTATGTGGCTAGCCGGGCTGTGTCCCTGAACTACGGAGCTGGGGCCTTGTGCTCTGATGGGTGGAACTCAAATTCTCCAAGGCCCTTTGGCTATGCTGGCTGCTCCTTGATGAGTGGCTCTGGGGCTCTGTGCTGGGCTCAGTACCTCTGTGTCCTGTGAGGCTGGCCAGACTTCCCCTGATGGATTGCGCTGGAACACTGGCCTGGGCAGAGCTCAGATCCTCTGCACAGGTAGAGAAGACACACTCCTGGATTGTGGTACTGGGCCTTACGCCTGGTTGGGTGGAGTTCAGAAGCTCCAGGACCCAGGTGGCTAGGTGGAGCATGCCCCCTGGAGTGTGCCACCACTGGGACCTTGTGTCAGGCTGTGAGAATTTCCGAGCTTCTGGAGCATGGGGCTAGCAAGGGTGCACCCCTGGCATATGGTCCCAGGGCCTTGCTACTGGCTGGGTGGAGTTTGGAACCTCCTGGATGTGCTGCATGGCTAGCTAGGCCATACCCCTGAACTACAGAGCCAAAACTTTCTCCAAATAAGACCACGTACTATCCCATAAAGTATGCATAAATATATATGAAAGAATCAAAACCTTCCCATGTATATTGTTAGGTAATAGGACAATAAAACCAGAAAAAGATGGAAAATATTGGAAAAAGAAAGAAAAGAAATTATGAAACATGGAGATTAAATAATACACTCCTGAATAATCAATGGGTCACAGAAAAAAAAATGGCAAGAAATTAGGGAGTACGTATCATCAGATGATAATGCCAGTACAACACACCAGAACCTATGGGGCAAAATGAAAGCAGTTCTAAGAGTGAAGATTATGACCAAGAAGGCCCACATCAGCAAAACTGAATTTCACAAATAAATAACCTAATGATATATGCTAAGGTCCTAGAAAAACAAGAACAATCAAAAGTTAGTAAAAGGAAGGAAACTATAAACATCAAAGCAGAAATTAATGAAGTTGAGACTGAAAAAAACACAAAGAATCAAAGAGCTTTGTAAAAAGAATAAACAAAGTAGACAAACCCCTAACCAATCTTACCCAAAAAAGGAAAGACAAGACCCATATCAATGCAATTTGAGATGAAAAGGTGAAATCACAATAGACACTGCCAAAATCCAGAAGATCATTAGTAACTATGTTGAAAACCTATAGTCCAGTAAAGTGGAGAATTCAGAAGAAAGGGATAGATTCCTAGATAAATATGAATAAACAGAAAATGAAACTGAAGCAGTAATGAAAAACCTACCCACTAAGAAAAGTGCAGGACCATGTAGATTAGTGGTGGCAAACCTATGGCACATGTGTTGCAGTGGGCTGTTTGTATCATTGAAAAGCGCTAAAAAGTTTGCCATCACTGATACAGATTCATCACTGAATTCTACAAGACCTTCAGGGAAGATCTAATGCCAGTATCTCAAACTGTTTAATGGAATTCAAACAGAAGGAGTATTCTTGATGTTATTCTTTGAAGCTAGCATTACCTTGATTCCAATATCACAGAAGAAGCCAATTTCAAAAGAAATCTACAGGCCAATCTCACTAATGAACCAAATATCCCCAACAAGATAATGGCAAAGAGAATGCAACAAACCACCGAAAAGACCATACTGATACAGGAGATAGGGCATGTCAAAGTTGGCTAGGAAAATAAGCAGGACCTGTCAATTACAAGAATCCAGGATAGCACCAAATAATTCTCAGGGCCCCACATGTAGAACTTCTCACAGGTTCCCATGAGATGTGTATAGCATAAAAGAGGCTAGATGCCACAGGGAGCCTACAGTGACTTCCAAAGATAGCCCATGCTGTGTTTCCCAGATATAATGTGTACTTTAATTTGGCTTTTATCTTCTTTTTCTCTTGTTCTGCCCAAGGTTGCTCTGTAGAGCTGATTTCTCCCATACCAATTCAACTCTCACTTTACAAATAAATTTTTGGCACTGTTTTGGGGTTGTCTCATCCAATTCTTTCTTTGTTCAAGGCAAGAAGGATCTGGAATACTGTTGATTGGTAGAGCACTTCTAAAGAAACTACGTGATGATAATGTCAGCACCAGGTAGGCTTCATCTCAGGGATGCAAGGATGGTTCAACACATGGAAATTAATAAATGTAATATATCATATAAATAGAAAGTTGGGGATGACAATGTATGTACCATTGTTGCTCCCTGAGAACAAAAAAAAAAAAAAAAAGAAATGTATTTCTGCCAGGTGTGGTGGTGCTTGCCAGAGATCCCACCACTCAGGAGGCTGCGGTATGGTAATCAATAAAAGTTCCAAATACATAGTAAGTTCAAAAGAGAGAGAGAGACAGAGAGAGAAAGGAGGACAAAAATCACATGATCATTTCAATAGATGCAGAAAAGCCTTTGATGAAATCCAACATTAATTCATTAAAAAAAAAACCTGAAGAAAAAAGATATAGAAGGACTTTGTGTTAAGTTAATAAAAGCCATCTATAAGGAACCTTCTGCCAACATCATATTAAACGGGGAAAAGTCTTTTACTCTAAAATCAGAAACAAGATAAATGTTTCTACTATTACCCTTCTGGTCAATAGTGTTTCAATTGTTATCAGAGCAATTGGGCAAGAGAAAAGATTAAAACAGATACACATAGGAAAAGAAGAAGGAAAACTATCCTTATGAGCAAATGAAATGATCCTTTAAATAGAAGACCCAAAAAACTCCTGCAACAGACTGCTAGAACTAATAAATTCAACAAGGTACCAGCATACAAAATCAACACAGAAGGTGGGCATGGTGGCACAGGCCTGTAATCCTAGCACTCAGGAGGCTGAGGCAGGAAGGTTGCTGTGAGTTTGAGGCCAGCCTGGGCTACACAGTGAGTACAGGCCCGCCTGAATTATATAGCAAGACCATATCTCAAAAAGACAAAAATAAATAAATAAATAAATAAAATAATCAACACAGAAAAAATTAATAGTTTTTCTGTACCCTGCTAACGGACCTGCTTAGAAAAATCAGGAAAACAATGCTATTAACAACAGCTTCAAGATAAACACTTACTGATATATGGACTTAATGCAGTCCAAGTCAAAATACCAACAACATGCCTCACAGAACGAGAAAAAACAGTCTTAAAATTCATATGAAACCAGAGTATACACAGAATAGCTAAAGCAATCCTGGGCCACAAGAACAAAGCAACAGCCATCAGAATTCCAGACTTTGTTATACTATAAAACTACAGTGATAAAAACAGCATGGTGCTGGCATGAAAACAGTTATGTGGATCAACGAAACTGAATAGAGGATGCAGAAAAAACCCCAGACACAATCAACTACTTGTTATTTGAAAAAGGGGCCAAAAATATGCTAAAGTAAAGAAATCCTCTTTTAACAAATGGTGCTAGGAAAATTGACTGTCTACATGCAGAAGATTGAACTTAGATCCATCTCTATCACCATGTATTAAACTAAAATTAAAATGGATCAAAGGCCCAAATATAAAAACAGAAACAATCTGTTGCAAGATACAATAGGTATCTTGAAGACATAGGGACAGCAAGGACTTTCTGAACAAAACTCCAATTGCAAAGAAACACTGAGAATAATAACACTGCACAAATAACACTGAGAATCAACTAACAGGTTTAAATAAAACAGCTTCTGCAGAGCAAAGTAAACAATGAACAGAGAAATAAGAATCTACAGAATAGGAAAATAATTTTTGCCAGCTACTCCTTAAGACAAAAGATTAATTCCTAGAATATATAATAAACTCAAAAATTTAAACTCAAAACCTCTTAAAATAAAATTAAAAATAGGCAGTTGAGTAGATACTTTCAGAAGTACAGACTGCCAATAAATACATGAGAAAATGTTCAACATCTCTGGTCATTAGATAAATGCAAGTTATAACAACACTGATAATTCCATGTTACTCCAGAAAGAATGACTATCATGAGGAAATAAAAAAAAATAAAAAAGAAAGAAAGAAATGTTGGCAAGGTTGTAGGGAATAATGAATACTTCTACATTGTTGGTGGAAATGTAAACTAGTACAACTACTGTGGAAATCAGTATGGAGAGTCTGCAAAACTCTAAAACTAGAAATTTCATTTGCTACAGCTATTCCCTGTCTGGGTATCTTCTCAAAGGATTTAAAAACATTATATTACTGTAATACACATATACCCATGTTTATACTAGTACAACTCATAATACCTAGATCTTGGAAGTGGCCTGTATGTCAATAGAAGAATGGATAAAGAAAATGTGGCATTTATACACAATGGAATACTACTGTACTATAATAAAGAATAATTTTGAGTCAATTGTAGAAAACTGGATGTACCTTGAGAACATAATGTTAAGTGAAACAAATCAGACATACTTAAATATTTCATAGTTTCTCTTATATGAGAAATCCACAGTATAATTTAAAGAGTAAAATAAAAGACAGATAATAGGAAACAGGGAGATAGATTTTTTCCAAATGGGAAGAGGACCAAGAAATGGAAAGCAGGAGGAGCAGAAGTAAAAAGAATTAAGATGTGTTATGTACATGTACCAATTACGCATGATGAATGTCACCATTATGTACTGCAATCAAGTACTAATAAAAATTTTGAAAAAGTTTTCAAAAGATGGTAAATTTAATGCTGTATATTGTGAATATTTATCACAATTAAAACAAAACATTTTTTAAACAGTAGAGAAAAATGAATGAAACCAAAATTTTAAAAAAATACAATATTAACAAACATTTAGCTACAATGTATAAAAAAAAGGGGAGAAGATTCACATTACTAAAATCAGGACTGAAAAGAAGAAATCACTACCAACTTTGCAAAAATAAAAAAGGATTGTAAAGTAACCCAATAAATTAGACAACACAGATGAAATGGGTAAATTATACAAAAACATTAACTATTGAGAGTGACTGAAGAAAAAAATTGAATGAATGAACCTATAATAGGAAGAGATTGAATAGTAATTTTATTTATTTTTCTTTTTATCCTTGAAATAAAATGGATTTTAAAAAAAAGAAAAAGAAAAGGGGGGGGAGAGTAGTAATTTTAAATCTTCCCACTAAAAAGCTTATGACCAGATAACTTCATTACCAAATATTTGCTCATATATTTGTTTTCACGGTACTTTGGATTAAACCCAGGGCCTTTGGAAGGAGCTACATCCCCAGCCCTTTCATAATTTATTTTTATCTTGATTTAAGGCAGGCTCTTCCTAAATTTCCCAGACTGGGCTCAAATTTTTTATTATTCTGATTCAGACTCTTGGAGTGCTAGAATTAGAGCTGTGTGCCACCACACCCGGGTACTACCAAATATTTAAAGAATTAATGCTAACACCAAGTCTTCCAAAAAGTATAAGAGGAAAACACATTTCTTAACTTACTCTATGAAGCTGGATGGATCTGTAACCAAAATCAGACAAAGACATTGCAAGAAAAAAACCAATATGCCTTCTGAATATATACAAAACTCCCTACAAACTACTGACAAACAAAAATCTAGGAATAAAAGGGATTATTTTCCACACCAAAGTAGGATTCATTCTAAGAATGACTCTAAACATCAAATATGTAATAAACCTTATCAATAAAAGAAAAAAAGATCATGTGTTCATGTTTGTAGATTAGAAAAAGCATTACATAAATCCAACACTTCTGAATGATTAAAACCATTCAACAAACTATAAATAGAAGGGAAATCCCTCAATCTGATAAAAGGCAGCCACAGAAATCTTTACCATACTGGTGACAAACTGAAATGCTTCTCCCTTGATCAAGATGCCATTTTGGCCATTTTTCTTCAACATCATGCCTAAAGTTCTAGGCAATATAGTTAGGCATCAAGATTTAAAAGGAAAAAAATAGCCCTTATTTGTAGAAAATATAACTTTATGTATAGACTATCCTGAAGAATCCACTAAAAAGCTACATACCTCATAAACAACTTCAACAAGGTTTTATAATACAAAAAAATCAACAGACAAATCAATTGCATTTCTATACAGCAGCAATGAGCAATCACATTTCCCACTTCTGTCATCATAGTTTTACTATATAAAATTTAAAAATCCCTTAGATATCCTTACCTGTAGCAAAAAGGAAGCAGCATAGCTCAGTAGAGAAGGGTGATGGACTATATTTAAGCTGCTTTTATACTTCACTACTCCAGTTTTTTCTAGGATTTTGGAATCAATATATATTCCTTTCTCAAAGGGTTTGGATGTCCACAGGCAACGAACCATGGTTGTCAAATAGTGATTAAATTGTTGACAAGTCTTACTGCTGAAACTGATCTCTGATTTTGCCTAATGAGAAAGAAATAGAATTGTCATTATAATTTATTCTCCCTTTTCTTATTCTCAGTTTTTACACAATGGTAATATAACAGGTTATGATTCATACCTTTTGTACCAACTCATTCTTCTTTACAGCAATCAAATTTTTATGATACCTAATAGTAAGAAAAAATTAGAATTAAGTGTTTAACATGACTTTGGATGCAATACTTTTGAAATGCAAAATAAATAAAAATGTACATTTCAAACAGAAATAAATGCAAATGTGCATACACACAAATTTCCAGTTATCTAGTTAAGGGTTTCATTCTTTTGTGTTACACTATCCTCAAAGAATTAAAATAGAGGCTCAAAACTGAGTTGTGCATTTAAGATGTGACCTTAACTATAGGTAAATTTTACTTCAATAAAAAATAAAATGAAAGACATTCTTTCAATGTTTCACTATTAAAAATTAATAGACAGTTAAAAATAGTCTGTTACTGATACAGAACAGTTTATGTTAAAATGGTATAGCAGAAAAAATAAAGAGAAAATTTTAAAATGTTACTTTCTTTTTGCCTAAGAACTGTTGTCTACTTAGCTTTTAAATATATTAACCCTGATATAGTTCTATAAGTTACACCAAAAGGGTCTACACTTACTGAGTGAAAAGTATAATTTCAGTTCAAAAGTGAAAGAATTATAGGCAATCATAAACACTTATGGTTCATATAATGGTCAACAGCTTTTAATCTCCCAGAAAATGTTCTTTTTCCAAAGAAGCTATATACATTTAAGCCAGTTGTCAACCAAGGACTAATTTTTCTTTAAGACACAGAAATTAAACTTCCTTAAGACACAGAAATTAGAATTAACAACCTGCACCATTGGACAATAGATCTTTATAACTGCGTTGGGGATTTACAAATAACACAGCTATCATAGTCCCACATTGGAAGACATTCCCAAAGGTTTCCTATTTCTATAGACCCTGTTAGAAAATGAATAGGAATTTTTACTGTGTTACAGTTGAATGATGAAAACAGAATTACAATGTACTAATTCATAAAATGGCAAAATGGCTTCTACCTGTGCATAATGTAACAAAGTTGGTTCAAGATACTGGTATCCAAGCTGAGGAGTGAAGGATAGAAGATCCCAGAAGGAAACAATACCACTAATGGAAGATCATGATTTACATATATGTCGCATACCTTTTGTGGAGAATGATAAGTATATAGATTATTTTGCAGGAGTCAACTGACTTCACCCAGAGTAATCAATATAAGACAAGCAATAATGTAGCATTAATTTGCCTGATGCCTAAGTTAAATAGGCAGCCACACGTCTGCTTAAAATATACCTCATAAAACATCAAGCTTACCACAGAAAACTATTTCTAGAAGACCATTACTAAAATCTTTTTTTTTTCCCCTGGGAAGAAGTCTTACAATTGGGGAGGGGGCAGGGTAGAGAAAGGGAATGTGACTTTCTCCTTAAATTCCATAAATACTTCAATTACTATATGGGTTGGCTGTCAATTTGAAAAACAAAGGAGGGCATGCTTCTAAGCAAATGTGTAACACAAGACAATCAGATATTAGTGAAGGGGGGAAGCAGGAAAAATGAGAGCATATGCAATTTGAATACTATAAAATAAAAGAGAAATAGAACTATAAAATGTACTAGGTTACCAAGAGAAATAAGGCAGATGAAAGGTAGGGGTAGAGATCTAGATAAATATGAAGATATTTTTGGTTTATACAAGGTTGGGGATGTAAAATGGATGAATAAAAAGGAATGCTAGAGATTTCTGTTTAGGACCAGTATTGCTACAGTTCAATGTATGGGACCTTGACCAAAAACATTAATTTGTTTTTGTACTTTGTTTTATGAAAGTCAGTTATTCAATTGAAAACACAATCCTTAACTTCAAAATGTGAGGTTATTTGAACTATACAAATAAGATCCATATCCCACCTTAAGTGGTTATACATGAAATTTAAATAATAGACCTATAAACTGCTTTCATAAAAATCTAAATGGCGAAAATAAAACACATCCTACCTTCTCATAGAAATCCAAAATAAAGTGCAGCAACAAAGGACTGTTGCTCTCCAAGCGCACTGCAGTAGTGGACAGCCATCCTACATAGTGAATCAGTGTAGACACAGAGCTCATGGATCCACCCAAAGTTGTCTCTCTGCAATAAGAAACCATGGCAGTTAGATCTGAAAACCAGTTGTTCACAATTTCTAAGCTGAAGATTGATAAAAATATAACAAAAAGTTGATAGAGATTTTAAAAACTATCAGTGCCCCAATGAATAATGTACTTTAAAAAAAATTACAGTGATTAATCATAAAACTATACTTAGTTCTCTAGGGAACTATTAACGTCAATTCATAGAACACTCTCGACCAGATTCTATTATGTAGATGTAAAGGAAAAACGATTAAGTTTAGGGATCTCACTAGTCAACGTATCTGTGTCTACTAATTGATTAAGTAGTGAATTTTGACATTCCTCAGTAACAGAAATTCTTGAATTAAAGTTATACAAAAAACAAGTAGAAAATCAGTATTCATTAACATAACATAAAAGAATATGAAAAATTCTGAATAAAATTTGAAAATAAACCAAAAAAAAGTTAAATTAGAAAAATAAGAACTAATTAATCTGAAGTAAGCCACAAGTGGTTTAAGGAAATAAAGATTAAAATGAGTTAAACTGAATGGAAGTCAAAATTGTAAATTCTAACCTCAGCTTTCTAATATTTTGCTATGTTAACTCGCGCCAAGTCACTTTGAGGCTAAAGAATTGTTTACTGATTTATATAACAGGAACTTGGAAAATTAACCTTTCTCTTAGGATTATGGGAAGAATGAAAAGGAACAAAAAAGTCTTTCAAAAATACTACTAAACATTTACACGAAACAGTCCTGATGCTACACTAACTCCATATGCAAACAGTTTTATACAAATTACTACTAGTGGAGGACTGTAAAATTACTCACAGAGGACTGCCCCTTGTAGGTTTCATGTGGAAGTGCATGGAAAGCCACAACAGCCAATTCTGTAGGAGCTCTTTTAGACTCTGAAGAACATTACACTGTGGGGGCAAAATAAAATCATCATTCATAAAATCATTCAGATCTAACTGTTCAGAACTAAGAGACTTAGAATGGGAAGGGACCACGGAGATGATCGTATTCAATTCAGAACTCGACAGTTACTGCTCCAACACGTTCAGTCTCCAGGAGACAGATGACTGCAAGTACAAGATTATTTTGCCATTTTCTCTGCAAGAAACGTATCTCAACAGGTCTGACAGCTTAGCCTAGAAACAGAATTTTCTCGAAACTACATTTATAACAGTGCTTGCCTCCAAAGTACATATACTAAATAACATTTATAACAAATATACCATCAAATAAAAACATCATCTTTAATGTCCCTCCTCAGAGATCCTTTGCGGTTGCTACAAACCTGAGTTCCTCACCCTCTGTACATTGTGGTCCACAACTACCCATTTTGAGGGTTACAAAACTTTATTTTATCATCTGTGACTTTAAAACACAAACAATTCTAACCATTCCTTTCTCAGACCTTGTCTTGATTTCTCAGAGCCTCATTCATATACAAAAAATATAGCCGTGATTGAAATTTATCCAGGGCCTATCTTTAAATTTGAAAACAATACATATCATCCTGAAACCAAATACAGGGAATCTTTTTTAAACAACTTGACGAAATAATGATTTAAATAGTGACAGGGTGCTCAGAGTTTAATTACTATTTGTAGAAACTGATACTTCATATTCAGGTTAGAAATATAGTTAAGTTGGAAGCACCCCTGGAGTCATCTAAAACAATCTTCTATTGTAAAACTTGTCTACCAGGGAATTTTATTATTTGAAAAGATATTCAACATTACAATGTTATATGTAGAAAACAACTCTTTAATTCAATACCCACCTACCATACCTTACCCTGCCCCCACATTAAAGAAAGGTATGAGGTTTTCATGTTTACAGCAGGACATGGGTTTTTAAAACAAAAAGGCCAAGAAGGATACTTTCATACTACATGTGAATCTTTTGTATTTACCTTCCCCCATTTAACCTCTGCCTGACCTACCCTACAGTTAGGAAATACATACTACCTCTGAAGCACCTCCATTTCATTTTGATTCTGTTCTACCTGTGATAAACCTGCCTTCTATTTAACTCTGTATTGTTCACCCATGCAGAAATTTTCTTCTTCCATGTGATAAATCATTCAAGTATTAGAAGGGAACCATAAAATCCTAGGCTTTTTTCTTCCAGATAAAATGCCCCTAATTCTTGGAGGTAAAGGATGTATTTCAGTAAGAGAACACTTGCCTACCATGCATGAGGCTCTGAGTTCTATTTTTAGAACAGTAAAGAGGGAAAAAAAGACTACCATTCTTTCTAGCTCCTTTACTATCTCGAACTACAAAGTTTATAGTCAGCTTCTATCCTTCATGCTTGATCTCTAGCCACTCAATCTTACCAATTCTTTCCTTCAAAATGACCACCAATTTATTTCCTTCCAAATTCCACTGTAATCACCTTACACCAGTTCTTCAAAGCTCTGAGGTCACTTTATCGTCTTAGCTGGTCTCTCATAATCTAGTCAGTCTCTTCTCCCAATCCCAATTCTTTCCATTGGTGCTACCCTTGTATTAAGCCACTCCATCCATTATATCTTTCTTTTCAAGAACCTGCAGTGCATAACACTTTAGCAAAGGAATAATATGTAACAAGGCCATAAAAATGTTCAGCTCCTTTCCTTTCATCTGGTAATCTCACTCCTTGAAATGTGTACCAAGAGAAAAGTTTAAGAAAAAATCGGTATTATGAAGATAGTCAAGAAAATGATTGCTGCAACAGAAACAAATTAAAAATAACAGTAGAGGCCTGGGGATTTACCTCAGTGGCATAAGCACCTGCCTGGCAAGTGTGAGGTCGTGAGTTCGATTCCTGGTACCAAAAAAAAAAAAAAAAAAGCCAGGCATGGTGGTGCACACCTTTAATCCCAGCAATCAGGAGGCTGAGGCAGGAGGATTTTTGTGAGTTCAAGACCAGCCTGGGCTACAAAGTGAGTTCAAGGCCAGCTGAACTGCATAGTGAGACCCTGTCTCAAAAAATAGGACTGGGGATTTAGCTCAGTGGCCTAAGTGCCTGCCTGGCAGGTGCAAGGTTGTGAGTTCGATCTCTGGTTAAAAAAAAAAAAAAAAAAAATTGTGAAGATGGTGGAAACATGGAAATTGTCATGCAATGGTAATTTTGTATTCTGATTATTTTAATTTTTTAATTATGTTTGCAACTATATAGAAAAATGATAAATCAATAAAGACAAAACCTAGACAATTAATATTCCAAAGTAACAGTAGCAATGATGAGGCTTTTCCTATGCAAAATTGTATAATGAAAAAAACTTAATGACAGGTACAACTTACCAGGCATAAACCAAAAGTACAAGAATAAGGAGGGTAGTTAAATTATATGACTCATACTACAAAGCTTCATAACTAATTGAATTTCTAGCTAATGCTACAATATTTCACTTTCTTATTGTCCTTTGACACCTCCTAAAATGTAAGCCTTTTTCTTCACCTTTCCTTTCTTATACAGTACTATACTTCTCATCTCCTTTCATTGATCTTACCTTTCCCAAATCTTTCAGTTCTATGGTAATCTACACATATACCTTCTCTGTCTTCTGACCCTGACCATATGTTGGCTCACCCTCACAACCCAACCAGGACACTTAAATCTCCATATATTTTTTTATTTCATTTCTACACTAAGAACCGTCCTAGCTCCCTACTGTTAATGTGGGAACAGATTATAAGCTCCTTCTCTCAGAAAACAAATACAAAATCGTAAGTGAATAATATTTTAAAAGAATCAGATTGAGTTCCTATCAAGTGGGCTTTCTATTTAATTAGGTACCGCAGAACAAAATTCCATTTTAGAATGTTTATAAATATTTTTGAGCCAAAACTCAATCAAGCCTCATTAGCCAAACTACTGCTAATAGTTGAATTTGTTAGACTATGATCAAAGACCTCCATTTTAGATTGTATTTTGCTAGTTTTTCTCATTTGAATATCCCTTGGTTTTCTAAATGCAATACAAACTGTATTTTCAACACTATTTTCAACCAATTACTTCTCCTTTGATGATCATACTATCTGAATACATTACCCTTTACTTTTAAAATTTTGATTCATTTTTTTAGGTGCTAGAGATAAAACCTAAGGCCTTGTACACACTAGGAAAACACTACCAGTGAGCTTACTTCATCTCTCTTTACTTTTTACCTTTCCAAATTACTGTTATCTATATCCTGGGAACTCATCCATATTCACTAAGGACCTTAGTACTCTGCCTCAAGTTCTACCACTGACACCTCAGCTGTGGCAGTGTCTATGAAAATGATTCACTCAATGTATCGGGTAATATGCTATGCACCCCCAAGTCTTCATATAATTTTGATGGGGCTGAGTTATTGGTTTGTTATTGGTTTGTTGTCTGGCAATGTGAGTGCTGTACTCGCCCAGGGGTGGAGCTGACATACAGT
This sequence comes from Dasyprocta punctata, assembly GCA_004363535.1. Classification (NCBI taxonomy): domain Eukaryota; kingdom Metazoa; phylum Chordata; class Mammalia; order Rodentia; family Dasyproctidae; genus Dasyprocta; species Dasyprocta punctata. The sequence continues at coordinate 13,522 of RJWM01019891.1, read as the reverse complement.
GTAAGGGAAGGCGGGTCTTCCTCTTGTTGGCTTCCTCTTCCACTTCTCTCTAGCTCGCCAGCAAGCCTTGCTGCTCGCAGCTGCCATGAAAGGCAGCCCTGCCCCGCCATGCTGACTTGGAGCCAACTAATGGACTGAAACTCCCAAGAAACTGTAAGAATAAACCTTTCCTTCCCTAACTTTGGGCGTGAGGTATTTTGTCTCAGCAACGAGCGAAAAGTAACTAAGACATTCAATATTTCAGCTTCAGGAATCCTTGGTCTCAAATCAAATAACGTTCATCTTCATTCTACCCTAGTTACCACCTCCACAGTCACAATTAGAGTGTCATAACCTGAACTAAACCACCACCGAAATCTACTATTAATCTTATTTTGTTGTAATTTCCTATTCTTCCAGTTTTGTTACACCTTCAACTCCCAACTAGTTACTTTTGTTGTTCAACTTCAAAGACATTTAATCCCTTGACTATATCATTTTCAACCTTAATTTTCAAGCTTACCAATATTCTCTTGTCCTTACTTCCCTATCTAGATTAATTCACAATATCAAATTGTTCTCAAATCTCTTGTACTCCCTCCATTCAATCTGCAAAACCCAAGTTGATTTATCCAATTTCATAACTTGCTTTCAGTTCTCCTATATCTAAAGAAAAACAACTATACAGATTGGTGCCACTCCAAATTTGTCTCCAAAATCAGTTGGACCCTTAATGAAGTTCTACAATCCTTTTACTTGTCTCTATGTCTTCTTTGATTTTTTCCAGTGGCTGTCCTTACCAGATAATACTCTCCTGGGGCATTCTACTTAATTCCATCCTAAACGAAATACTTCCTGCTCTGAAAAATTTAACATTTTTAGACACAAAATATTTTAATTTCTTGCCTTTTCTTCCAACTTTACCTATACTTCTATATAACCACCTATCCCTCCAGTTTTAATCCACTACCTTCCTATTTATTCTAGAACCTTGTACCATCAGGACCCAAATGAAACCTCATACAATACTAGACAAATGTTCTGCCACTGAACTACATTCCCAGCACTGTATTGACTTTTTCACTTTTCATGTACTCCTCAAGCCCCACAATGTGGCACTTATGCCCACATGCCACTAAAATTACTCAAAACAGTAGCAAAAATCTGTTATTACCAATTCTAAAAGAAAAACTTCCCAGCACTCAGGAGGCTGAAACAGGAGGATCACTGCAAGTTCGAGATCAGCCTGGGCTACAAAGTGAGCTCGAGACCACCCTGAACTGCATAGCCAGACTCTTTCTCAAAAAAACAAAAAACAAACAAACTTTTTGTAATCTTTCTGGACCTTCCTGGGATATTTGTCAACATTGTTTCTTTACTGCTTCCTCATACCCTGTGTTCCCTTTCTTTCGTTCTCTTGGTTTTTATATTTCTGGCAATTTCTTCTTAAGATGCCTACACAAAGTGGCCTCATCTTGGCCTGAGAATTAAATCCTGAGTGTGTTCCTGAAATGTGTCCTTGGCCTACTATTTTTCCTCTTTCTTTCCTTCTTCTCTTCTTCCACTTCTCTTAGTGTCAGATATATGTAGGCATGCAAAAATGTGTACATGGGACTGGGCATATAGCTCAGCAGTAATGTGCCTGCTGGGCAATCACAAGGTCCTGAGTTTGATTCTTGGTAATCAAAAAAAAATGTGTACATGTATTAGGTTGAATCCTAAGAAACTGCTAGCTGTCAGCTATTTTTGATCTGTACAAACAGCAACTGCTTATGGTAACCTAATGCTTATTGATAAACAGCCATTTATAATGGTAAAATGAGAGAAGAAATAAAGAAGCTGGACATGCTGGTACATGCCTGTAATTCTAGCACTTTGATAGGCTTAGAGAGAATCAAAAATTCAGGCCAATCTTAGGCAATTTCGCGAGACTGTGCCTCAAAAAATGAAAAGGGTTAGGGATGTAGCTCAGTGAGAAGGCACTTAGCTCAATTCCCAGCACTGTTAAAAATAATAATTCTGTAAGAAAGTGACTCTTAAACATGTTCAGGTGGAACTCCTGGAAGCTATAGTGGTCTTTTTGGAAACTGTCCCCAGATAGTAACACATCTAATTTTATCATGTATGCTTGGAACAATTTTGTTAGTAGAAAATGATTATACTATAAATATATAATGTTAATGTCACTGGTCTATTTCCAGTATCAAGAGAAGGGCAACTAGTTAGTCTGGCATAGGGACACATGTCTGTAATCCCTGCTACTGGGGAGGCTAAAACAGGAGGATTGCAAGTTCAAGGTCAGCCTGGACAACTTAATGAGACTCTATCTCAAAATAAAAAATTAAAAGGGCTGGAAACGTAGCTCAGTGGTAGACTGCCCCTGGGCTCAATCCTCAGAACCGGAAAAAAAAAAAAGAAAAAGAAAAAGGAGGACCAGTACACAGAGAGTGCTCAATAAATACTTATAAAATGAATACATGTATCTATAAAAATATAAACCGAAACAAAGTAGTTATGGTTGCATATTTCCCAGTTTGCTTTTATTAATATGAGCTATGATGAAAATACATGGTGACTCTATAAATTAAAAGACTTATTACAGTAAAAGACACATTGCTATTAATTCCTCACAGAATACTACCCCTAGCTTCAAACACACTTACCTCACCATTCTTGCCACCTTCTGAAGCAGTTCTGGAAGTCTTTTTTTTTTTTTTTTTAGTGTGTTTATAAGGTGTGATCAAAAATACCATAAATGCTGCTGCCCAGTGCCATCCAATGGAAAGGCAGGTTCATGAAAACATTAAAATGTATCTTCATTGACCTTATTCACCAGATCTTGCATTTTATGTAACTTCTGATCTTCCCAAAAGCAATATGATCATGAAAGGTATATGTTCGGATTCAGTACATTAAGGCAACCATGTCAACACAACTAAAAACACTCATAAAAGAGGACTTCAAGAACTGCATCAGAAAGTTGCAAGAGACCACAGCCAATACTTTCACTGCTGCTAATGCTATCACCAGCACCTCTGCTGTTGCCTCTGTGGGGCCGTCTGCCTCCTTGGTGTAACCCAGACCCTCTGGCCCAGAGAAGCCATACTGCCTTTCTCTCCTGGTCCAAGGGCACAGGCATGGCAGGTGATGCGGCAGGAGAATGGTATGATAGGCAGTGGAAGAGCAGGGTAGACCCTTGTGGAGAGGACTGGTGGGGCCTGTGGCCCCACCAATTAGGCCTGGCTGACTCCATGTGATACAGACAAAGCTCTCATATGAAGCTCCACAACCAGGGTGTTTGACAACATCTACTGTGACTTTCTGACTAATATGGACAATAAGCTATGTTACTAAAACCTGAAGCAGAATGTATAATTCTGTTGACACATCTGGACATGCAGGAAAGGAATTCTATAATGAACAAGAATCAACTTCAAAAGGGTCTGAGGCAGAGTGTGGTTCAGTCAGGGATGTTCAAAGTAGGAGGGAACAGGATTACTTCTCAGGTGGTGGATCCAACTAAACCACATCTTCAGGACACAGAAAAAGATTTCTACCTAGACTCTGGGACAGTGATAGATTGAATAGGGAGCAATTTTAGCAGTGAGGGAATTGTCCTGGATTGTATTATCACTTGACCAGCCCTTTGAAGGGAATGACACACAGTAGACACTACAGAGGACTGAAGCATAAACCATATAGCAATCTGGGGTAGTCTTAAAACAAACTTTTATACTTGAACATGGAGACTGTACATGGGTTATACAGTTTGTGCTCTAGGATAAACAGAAGCTATAATAAAAGAACCAGTCCCAAAGGAACTTCAAAGAATAGGGACAGAGTTAGTTGGGAATAGGTACTATATTTGACAGTGCTTACTTGGTATTCTCTCTTGGAGTTACAAACTGGAAGGTACAAGCCCTTAGCATTAAGGTAGCCTTAAAGTTGCTATGGCTTTCTTGGATATGAATCTTCTAGCCAGTTTCCATTTCGTTGTCAGAGGTGACAAAATGTGGAGCCCTAGAGTGAATGAGGAAGCTAAAATATTGGGTATAAAGAAAATCGTTTGCAGGCTCTCTGTTCAGGGCAACTTTCTGTCCTGCAAGGACTAGTGAGAATTAGAAATGTTTATTTGGTTCTCATGTTTCTGTTTCTTAGAAAACTAAATGATCATTAAATGGTATAAGCTTTATAATGAAGTCACTTGATACTCAAAAAGAAGTGGCAAAAATAATGGGATGGCTGTTCAAAGCGAAGGAGAGTATTTTGAGGTTAGAAAAGCTATGAATGATCAATAAATAGTGTAAATTTTATAATAAAATCATTGGTACTCAAACAAAAAAGAAAGTGGCAAGAATGATGGGTTTGTTCAAAGTGACAGAAAGTATTTTGAAAGAGATTAATGGCAATGTGTCTTTTTTCGGTCATAAAGTTTAAAACATTGAAACATTCACCATTATTTTTCAAAATACCATATACACATTTGCCACATTCATCCATTTTTCCACTTGCTACAAGCGGAAACAGTTCAGGAAAATTTATGTGATAAAACCTTAAAAGCAGAAAATTCTATGCATTACTTTGAATTGAGTAATGAAGTACCTCAAAGTCCAGGTCCACAAGAATTAGAAAATCACTGCTACAAGATCAGCTTGGAATTGTATATTCCTGGCAATAGAACAGTACTCCCTACTGATTCGAAGCAAGACAGGTGTTTTTTACCTTGAAATAAATGTTTGATGTAAAGAAGAGCCGTGCCAGATGGTCAAAAAGTAGTGGCTTCAACTCTAGGAATTAAAAAACAAAAATTATTCAAGATGCTTTTTTATTTATTTATTTATTTTTATTTATTTATTTTTTTTTTGCGGCACCGGGGATCGAACTCACAGCCTCACGCCTGCCAGGGCAGGCGCTTAAGCCACTGAGCCAAACTCCTGGCCCTGGTTTTTTGAGGCAGGGTTGCACTATGTAACTCAGGCCAGGCTTGCACTCGCGTTGTAGCCCAAGCGGGCCTCGAACTCACAACGCTCCACCTACCTCAGCCTCCCAAGTGCTGGGATTAAAGGCGTGCGCCACCACGCCCGGCTAAGATGCTTTTTTAAATCATATTACATTAAATGAAATGACTCCAGGTTTTCAATGATACATACCCGAGAAGCTACTAAAAGGAATCCAGCTCACAAGCTGAAGGAACTGTGACTGACAACAAAGGCCATCCCAGAGAGGAATGCTCTTATACAGGAAAGTTTCACAAGAATAAAACCCCTCCTAAAACACAAATTAACCATAAAATCTTACATGGAACTTTTCAGACATGATTGTTCCCTAGACAATCAGTTTAGTCTGTGCTATATCTGTTTGACTCTAAGAATGATTTTTGCCATTAATATAACATAGCCTTGCTTTAGGTGCCAGGCATTCTCATTGAAAAAGATGAGATAATTAGTATTTGGATACATTACCACCTTACAATATAGATTTCAGATATCATAGAACATCATCAATTGCAAAGAAGGTAAAAAGCCAAATAATGGAATATTTTTGAAGATAAATGAAATTTATTATTTTGGAGTACATACAATAACTTGAACATTTAACAAAACATGTATAGTATTATATAATATGGACAAAATTTCATTAGAGGCCATAGACCAGATCCAAACTGCACAACTTCATCTGAAGATGCCCAAGTATTTAGATTGCTTATGCTTCCACCAGAGTAAGGATCCAGGACTTTCTTTCATCTCTTGGAAATGGCATGTACCAGGACTATTTCAGACCTTTTCATGACAAAAATTCTCTGGACAATCTCCTCCATAGCAGAGCTAAAGCCACTACCTTTATGTTTTGGGTGGAAAGGATAGTGAGTCACAAGCAATGGAAAGCAATAAGTTCTTGCTTGCATGGTGAGTACCAAGCAAACTATGAAAAAGTAGGAAGATAAAATTTTGGCATCAAAATGTATTGAATTCTAAATTTGACTAGTTTCAAAGCAGTTCAGTACCAAGGTATGACTATATTCCTTTCCTCAAAGAATGCCATTCTAGCCTTTCAAGCAGGAAACCTAAAAGTCAAACAAGAGTGCTCCCTTATCCTCACTACCATCATTTCTAATTAAATGGTTTCATATCAAATCTCTATTGAACAAACAAAACATCAACTGAGCATTTCTTTCGTATGAGGTACCAAGTTAAGCATTTGTAATATGAAGAAAAGTTAAGACATGTTTTGTGCCTTCCAGGAGCTCATAGTATGTCCACAATGGGACAAATGGATGCTTAATGTGCTATGACAAGGATAAAGATAGGAAGCAATGGCAGCATACAGAACAATGAGCCAGCCCAGATGGGAGTGGTGCATGGAGGCTTCTTAATGGCACTGATACCTGAATGGCACCTTAAAGTACAACTCAGTGTTACCCAAGCCACACAGTCCATTTGCCGGAACATATGTGATACTAAAAAAATGTGTTCTCATATAATTGATTTTACTAACTTAATTAATTGAATGCATTCAACTACATTTTCAGTTTGTTCTCCTAAATCACAGGTCTTTCACTGTTTTTTCATAATTTAAAATATTCTTTCTTCAAATCCAATGGTGTAAAGATGACTATCACTCCAACTAAGTTCCATTTAAAATGAGTTACAAATTGAGCAAATACTGTTTAAATATATGTCGGGTATTAATGAAAAGGTTTTTGATAAACATCTAAATAAATTTTAGTAAAACATGGTGGAGTATGTAGAAAACAAATGGAATCTTACTTGTAAGAAGCTCTCTGCCCTGATGATGGTGCCCAAGAAGTTGGTAAATCCTTTTCCATGTTCCTGATCATTCATTTTATACCAGATAACATTCTACAGCAGAAACAATAAATGTAAAAATCTGATGGTACAATAAAAACTGCACACAATATAAATATCACTACTCTGAAGTGACAAATGATATATTTAAAAACCTGTAGGTCTCATACATAATAGCCAACTCATAGTGTAGATTGTAATGAAGATGTAGGGGTGATAGTAAGATACATCTCAAGAATATGGCAACACAGAGGAAAGCTTATAGTGAAAAACTTGGTAAAATTGACATGTAATGAATGTGATTATCTTTATGTCACACAATAATCTAAGAGATGATAAATGCATGAATGAAAAGCTTGAGACTTCCCTAAAATTCAATTAAGGTGAGCAGGATATTATCTACAAGTGGTAAGAATTTACTAAATGTAAATCTAATGAATTATGCATCATGTCCTCTCTGAAGAAAAGACTGCAGAAGGAGAGTTAGCCTGGAACTGACTTAAACTGACTTTAAACACTTGAAGAGTCAGAAGCTGCTTATTCAACAAAAAAACGCTCAGTCTAGTCAACAGAATATACTACTTTGGAGCAAAAAATGATCAGCCCTTAATATGGCTTGGATGAAAGATTTCTCACTGCCCTTTCCTTTAATTCCATACATGAAAAATTTTCTAATGACAAATCTATCTCTCATATATTCTGAAAACAGAGAGGAAATATTCTAGTTGGCAGACATGAACATTTTAGTCATGAGCAAACGTCACTTCTATTATAAAATAATAAGTTAACATACTGGCTTATACATCAGTCTCTTCTGAGTTTGGTTAGAATAACCCAGTGACTTGCAGATGGCAAGTTTCTGGACATATAAGGAAGAAGAGACCTTGCGTTATGACAGTCATCAGAGTAGAATCATTCAGTAAGTTTGGGTGGCCATTTAGTAGTGTCTTCTTAACAACACCCTTCCTTTCTTACTGCCTTAAAGTTATAACAGAAGCATTCATGCTATAAATATATAACTGAAGAAAAATAATTATGGCATAAGAAGGCTCTTCTTGTCTGAAATTTGGCAACCTTACAAAAGAACCCATTTGTAAACCATCTTGTCCCATTCTCATTTATCCAATGTTTTTAAGTGTCAATTCTTACCTTCTTGTAATGTTTGACCTAACCAGTGGTAGAACCTCTGTAAGAGTGACTCATCTCTGACACAGTTCATACAGTGAAGTAGCAGAGAGTTGTTTAGCACTGAGCCTAACTGAGAGGGCAGCTGTAAAGATGGAACAATCAGTTAATAGTAAGTATATGAAAAGCAGGTCATGGCACAGAGGAAATCATCACATAGGAAATATATAACAAAAATAAAAGTCATGAAGAAAATGCATATAAGCACATAGTCCAGCCACATACCTCTAAGCAATGAATGTTTTGTAAGAGTTGAGGGAAGCTCTGAAGCTGTTCTAGTGGAAGTGATCTTTTACAACTGAGACAATCAGAAAGATTCATCTCCTTTTTTCCACATCCTTTAGTGTAGCTACCAGACTTTAGCCCTGGTATAACTGAGTGAGAATTCCATTTCTAAAAAAATGCAAGATACATCAATGAACTAAACAGACTACAAACTATAAATACAAAAGCAGTTGCTGCCAGGAGGAATAACACACGCCTGTAATTCCAGTTACTCGGGAGGCTGAGAGAAGAGGATCATAAGTTCAAGGTCAGCCTAAGAAACTTAGTGAGACTGTGTTTCAAATTAAAATTTAAATCAGTAGGGATGTAGTTCAATGCTAGAGCACTTGCCTAAGAATGATGAGGCTCTGGGTTTCGTCTCCAGAACTGCAAAAACAAACAAAAACAACAACAACTAGTTGTTAAGGCATTTCAATGAATGGAATCTGAATACAGTTTGTATAAAATCCTGGAAAATCAAAATATATTTAAAAATATAAAGCCTCCTCCAACATTTGAATGGTTATTACCTAGATTTAATAGAAGAAAGCCAGAGAAGTCATTTAGAGCTTTAGATACTTACTCTTTTTTGAGGACGTAAGTCAGCAGGACTTAATGTCAGTTTTAGAGGTTCAGCAAAAGGTCCATGGTTTCTGAGTCTCACAGCAAGCACAGCTGAATCCCAAAGACCCTTTGAATTCTTAAAGTAGATCTATAAATTTGAGTGTAAAGTGTAAGGAAGTAAGTACCGATAAGTAAGAGCAACATGAAGTAAGAAAGTCTTTAGAATTTGAAGACATATCCATTATGAAATCATGTACGCCCATACAAAGAATTTACTATAGCTAATTCCTAATTAGCAATCTGTAGAATGCACAAAATGGGATCAATACAAAGTTCCAACTTTCTCCAAAGTGTCACAATACTACATCTTTAAACAGCAGGCTGTAAATATTTTTGTGTTAATCCATAAATTAACTTTATCAAATATATTTCAATCTCTACATGACCCCTTACCTTTTCCCTTATAGGCAAAGATACAGAAATCAAAGTAGGAGCAAAGAACTTATACAGTGACAACAAAGCCTGGAGATGAGGTTGCGTTCCCTGAAATAAAGTAGAATTTTCCATTTTTGATTAAATGGTCAATGAAAAACTAAGGACACAAATACCATGAAGATGAAAAAAGTAACAATTAACAGACTAAACAGACTATTTGCACTGGCAAAAATTTACTTGTTCTTGATTTAGACATCAAGAAGATAGGCCCAAAAGGAAGCCAAGAAAACAGAGCAGACAAAATATTAATATAGTACCTGATCATCATAAATCCTGGAAAATCAACTAGGAATCTTAAAATTAATATGCAATAGTCAAACAACTTGATATAACTAGACAAGTCTTAAGGAAAATACTAACTTCAAAATGAAGTTATCACTTCTAGGTATGTGTTTGATATAGCTGACTATCCAGAGAAAGCATACTGCTAAAATGAATTCCAAAAAAGCAACCAAATTGTTTCAATAGATTAAAATTTTGTTGACTTTAATACTATACAAAGTAAAGCAGAAAACGGTGCTTATAAATAGAGTATAGTATGCATAGTTTAATGACATAGATATGTTATGAGAAATGCACTGTTAAGTGACTTTGCCATTGTGTGAACATTCTAGAATATGCTTATACAAACCTAGATGACATATCCTACTATGCATATAGGCTGTATGATACATACTGTCCACTGTTAAATAAAAGTTGTATGTGCATGACTGTATTCCTACTTCATAACAGCTTCTTAAATTTTAATATATTTTTATTTTTGTTAACACATATACATATTGAGTTCAGTGTGATATTTACATATAAGCATACACTTTGCATTGATCAAATCCAATCTCCCTTTAATCATTCCCTGCCATATCTTTCCCAACCTTTATTATTCACTATTCTATATTTGGTTTATATTTTTTTAACTTTCACATATGACAGTATGTGGTACTTGTCATATTGGTTGATATGCTATGTCAGCTTGAGAAGTCTAGAAGTTTACCTAAGTAACTCAGCAGTTCTACATCCTTGGGTATAGAATACATACCCTTATTGCCCTAGGATACTGCTCATTGTATCAACTTGAGAAGGTCAGAAGTTTAATTGATCCAGTAGGTAGTCATGGTCCTCACTTTTTTTTTTTTTTTTTTTTAATTTATTTGTTTATTGGTACTGGGGATCAAACTCATGACCTCGCGCTTGCCAGGCAGGCACCTGTGCTGCTGAGCTAAACCCCCGCCGGTCCTCACTTTGTAAACATCCTCAGCCTACGCAAGAGGAGGGCACAGAGATGATGTGAGTGCTACACCAGCCAAGGCGGGTAGTCTGCATACAATATAAGGGAAAATAAGATGCTTGTTCTCTTCCTTTTCACTCTTGTTGCTTTTGCTGTCTTCTGCCACCTTGAACTGTTGCCCCTCACCATGCCACACTGTCCTGGAGTCAGCTGATTACAGACTGCAACCTCCACACACTATGAGCTAAATAAACCTTTCTTTCCTTAATTTTTGGTGTTGGGTATATTGTCTCAGCAACAAGATAAAAGTAACCAAGACATTGTTTTTGTGTGTATCACTTACCTCACTTAACACAATAGTCTCTAGTTTCATCTATTTTGCTGCAAATGACAGCATTACATTATGCTTCACGGGTTATATACGATATTATATGGGTTATATACCATATTTTCTTTATTCATTCATCCATTGATAGATACCAAGGCTGATTTCATGTCTTGTCTTATATTATGATGCTACAATAAACATGGGTGTGCAAGTGTCTCCTCAGTAGGCTGATTTAATTTCCTTTGGATATACTGTATGCCTAGAAGTGGGATAGCTGGATCACATGGAAGTTCTATGTTTAGTATTTTAAAGAACTTCCATATTTTTTTGACTTTTATTTTAAAGACAACAAGATAAAACAAAATAAAATAAAGCCAATCAAAACAAAATAGTGAAAGTGATACAGAACTTCAAAACAGGATAATAGGAAATCAACAATGGCTGTCATAATAGAACTTCCACATTGTTTTCCATAATGGCTATACTAATTTACACTCTTACCAACAGCATAAAAGTTTCTTTTTCTACAAGTCTCTACAATTGTGTTATTTTGAGGATGTTTTTTGATAATAGTCATTCTAACTAGGATAAGATGACACTTCACTGCAGTTTTGACTTCCATTTCCCTGATAGCTAATGTTATTTAACATTTTCATATATTTGTTGGCCATTTATAATTGAAACTAAACTTATTAAAACAAAACCAAAATGACAGTTATGATGTTGAAAATATCTGCTGAGTTAGGGCCCCAAAGAAGCTGCAAACTGTAACCAGAGAAAGTGAGAGCCAGCAACATACACACAACACACGCATGCATGCATGCACGCACGCACACACACACACACACACACACAAAGGCAAACCCTTTCTCCATCATCTTCCCAAACACCAAACACTGTATTCCTGCTACATCTTACCCACCACCAATCACTCAGTGTCAGTAAGGAAAGTCCAAAACCCTAAGGAGAGAAAGGCTGAACATCACAAACTGTGGGCGGTGTGAAGCCACTGGAAGGGAGCCACAGATGCAATCCCTAGAAACACTGTGGAAAAGGGAGAGACTCAATGACAACAGATCAAAGTGGGCAACTTCTTACTGTTTCCCCAAACACTGGAAAGAACTAGGACAGTGAAGCCCTGTCTACTGTCCCATGTGGGCAAAGGAGGCTGTCTACCAAGCCTAGAGACTACACTAAGTTTCATACATTGGCGAGAAGAGTTCTTGAGACAGGAACAAGAAACAGATACACTTGAGGGTGAAGTAACAGAAAGAATGGCCTAGGGGGAGGGCTTCTGGTGACATACTGGGCAGAAGGCCCCTAGAGAGAGACTGAAGATTTGCCCTGCAGCTAGAGGCGGAGAACTGGGAGGGTAGGTGCTGTGCAAACTGCATTACTTTCTCTTCTTCCCAAATTAATCAAGGTGATCAGACATTGGAAAAAAGACTAGGTATACAGTTGAACATGCCCCAAAACATGGATTGAAACTAGGAGGTGGATCCAGAGAGATTGACAACTCTCACCACACCTAGGCAGACAGTTAAGCACATCACAGAGAGGAAACCAGCTTGGCTGCCAGCAATCTGACTATAACTACAGCATGAAGGAAGTCATTTAGACACTCTGGCTATATGTGACTGGGTCCAACCCAATTGAACTGAATAGGTTAACTGGTAGACAGTGCTCCTTGACAAATAGAACCAAAACGACATCACTGGAAACCAGAACCTAATTTAACAGATTTTCACGTCAACAATAGTCTCTTCACTCTATTTAACTTCAACCCTCAGCCCAAACCAAATCAAATCAAATCAAATTATGAAAACACAAGGCAACGATTGAGAAAATTCCTTTAAAGACCTCCAACACTCCCAATGCAGATCCAAGGGGCACCAATTTAGTGTCAAACATGAAATAGCTGAGCTGTACAAAATTTTAAAAGAGGAAGCAAAGAAACATGGCAAGACCAAAACTAACCTAAACAGGTAATTGAAATTAACAAACAAATTGACCAATGTGGTTAAACAAAAGTCAAATAAAAATAGAAGTGCTAACTAAAACCATAGAAAACATGAATAACAAGTTTCCAACTAAAAGTTGCCAAACAGAAATCCCGCAGACAAAAAAATTCTATTGAAAACACAAGAACCAGAAATAACTAATGTAAGGAGAAAGAATCAGAACTCAAGTACAGATAAGTAGAACATGATCTACTCACAAAAACCTTAAAAGGAAGGAGAAAAAGGAAAGTGATCCAACAGCTACTTGATGACACTAAGAAGACTAATCTAAAATGACCTGGAGCTAGAGAAAAATTAGAGGGTAGCACACATGGACTACAAAATCGCTACAGAAATAATAGCAGAAAATGTTCCAAGTATGGGGAAAGAATTCAACATACACACAAGCAAGACATATAGAACCCCAAATAATTACAAGGACAAAAGTAGCTCCCCATGACACATCATAGTCAGCATCCCAGAAGCCCAAAACAAGGACAGAATCTTAAAAGCTATGAGAGGAAAGCAACAAATTCCTTACAAAGGACAACCCTTGGGAATTACAGCAAATTTTTAACCTTAAACTTTAATGGCCTGGAGCACTTGGAGTGAAGTGTTTCAAACCCCAAAAGAAAACTTTCAACCTAGACTAATATACCTGGTAAGACTCTGAAAA